>ML850727.1:0-18564 GCA_009831015.1 Picea engelmannii
CCGACGTGATGTTTAAAGAACGCGCCCAAATCAACGACTAATCCAACCTCGCCCAAATCAACGGTCAACAAGGGATCCAGGACCCCCCGACCGCTCAAACTTTAACGGTGGGGGGGGGGCGGGTCCGAAATGAAGCAAAGTCTAGGTGGGCCCCATCCCAATGCTGCATCACCCTATTGCATCCTAACTCCCCCTCTCCAAACATTTACTGCCTACCATTTTAACAACTCACCACCACCATCCTGAGGTATCACATACCACAAGCACCCTCTACAAGTTCCATGTCACGACCCCATCAGCATGTCTCATCCATCTAACTATTATAGGTCATATCTTTCTCGTTTTCCCCTTAATCACTATTCTACACGTCGACCAGAGACACACATCAGATGTCTCTCATTCTTCCCTCTCACACTCTAAATGACCCATTGGCCATTTATGACTGGCCACATACCCATTGTTCATCTGACCTATCCTTTTTCACCCAACGTATACTTGTTCACTCAAATTCAACCTCGTTTCAGTTAGTTCCCATTCCATTCACACTCCCTGTTTATCAGAGACTCGCTTTCCTTCACCTCTGCAACACCTCATCCAACCATATGTTTTCACCTACTAATGTGTGTTCAATGTGCAGGTATCAATGGAAATCAATGGAACCCAAAAGAAAAAAGTAAAATGCAGAGGAAAATCCTTTTCTCCCACCTCTAGTCGATCTTGACTGGATCCCATTAGCAGATAAAGACTACTTGATTTTAGAAACCAAGTCCGATTTTGATTTTCCCAAGCTACAGTCATGGTTTAAAGACACCTTCATCGATCAGAGCAATGAAATTGGACTCTGGAAGTCAAATTTCCCCCTGTATCTTTTTCCCCATATCTATCATTTCCCTGAATTCGCTCTCAAATTCCGAGCGCACTACCTCCCTGATAAGAGAACCATAGTGTCTTCAACCAGAGAAACCTTTTTCCTAATTACACCTGAGGCCATCAATCAAATGATTCAGGTACCCAAAGCCAAACCCCGTTCTCCCCTTACACTTGAAATTCTGACAGAAATGTATCAGAACTTATCATTTCCCCAAAGAGCACAAATCTTTGAGCTTTTCCTCCCTCAAGATGCCCAATTCCCTAAAAAGAATCCTCCCTACCATTCTTCCATATTTTCTGAAAGGGAAAACCAGATTATCTCCACACTATGTTGCTTGCTCGGTTACTTCTCAGATGAATGGGTGGATGAACCTATCTTACGTTTCTTGTCCATTTTCTCTGTTGAAGAGAAAGTCGCCACCCATTTCGACTACAATGGTTTCTTGGCTGAGAACCTGCATGACCAGTTGGAAAATTTCCCTATAGAAGGCATGTTCTAGTATTCTTCAATACTAGCCTACATGATCATGTTTTATCAAGAAGAAAAATTTTCCTTTCTCATGTAGAAGATGGATAAAGATGGACAACCACAAGCAGTAACCCTATGGACGTCGTTGCTCAGGAGGAACTCCACTAAGTTCAGTTTCAAACAATTCATTGAGCTATTCTATCATCTAGTAGTAGGCATGCTCAGTGGAAGACTAGAACCAATTATAAACAAGGAGATCCAAAGAGTTCTGCACCTTTCAGATCTCGCAAAGACTGGAGACCGGTTCCTATACTAGAATCACACCGAGATCAGAGTGTATGGGTGTGAACTAGCTCCATATAAACTGCCCAAGTATGTACCAGTTCGGTTTTTGCACTAGAATATATTCGTCAGATGATAAATTCATATGGCATTCATTTTGTGTCTCTGAAGAAAAAATAGCAGATGAGGATTAAAGGGAAAATAGAACCATTTATTTGCAACAATCGAGCTGGTGGGAAAGAGGCAGATAAAGTACTAAGGAAATGAATTTCAGCACCAGTTTCATTTGGCATTATGATCCGACTGGGATCATTGCAGATATGAGATCCAAAAACAAGATTTCACCTTATTCTCACATCCTCAAACCAGAAATCGAAAAGTATGCAAACCAAACAGAGTGGGAGGAAAATACTATGGTAGACACTGAATAGCAAGAAGCTCCTTTGGTCCCTTTTTCATAGACTAACACTCCCCAGATACAAAAATAAAAAAGGCCAAGAAAGGATTCCTCTCCTTCAATCATTGAGGTATCAGCAAAGGAGTTTCAGGCATCTAGCAAGAAACCCAAAACCATTCATGCTACTCACATGTCTAGTGAGGAAGAGCCCTACTCTGCCACAATGATTGAAATAAGATAGCAGGTGGTGTCAACTTATTCTTCAAAGAATTAGACAGAGATAGTTGTGACCACCCAAACTCCACAAGGATCTATACCTCTAAGCATTTTTGAAAAATATGAAATGATTAAAAAGAAGAACCCGACGCTGACCAACATCACCTACTCTCAGTTTTGGAAGCAAACTTCCATAGCACAACATCAATTGTTGTCATCCTTTGGCACAGAGAAAGGAAGAATGCATCTGGCATTTTTACAAGCACAGGTGTCTCAACCCAAAGAGATCACTGATTACAAGAGGTCAACTATCGTTTTTGACACCAAACAAGTCCATCCAGCTAACCAGATGGACTTGCACAGACAGACTGGAGAAATGGTTTTATCCACATTAGCAAATGCTTCCTCTACAGCAACAATGTTACATGTGTCTTTAAGCAATGTTTAGACCCAATTGAAGTTGGAAAAGATATCCTCTTTTGCAAAGGATAATAGAATAAAATCCTTAGACGAGTTGGTGCTCAATATTGGGTATGATCCCTCGAATGCAAAAGAAGTAGAGGAAATTTTGAAGAAAAATAATGATGACATTGCATATTTGAGAAAACAACTGAAATTTCCACCAACAGAGGATTCAAAAGCTAAAGAAATAGTCGAGGCAGAAAACAAGAAAGAAGAATTGTTGAAACTTATCATGCAGCAGAACGCACAGCTCAAGGAAATGGAGGCAGATTTGGAAAAGTTATTGAAAGAGAAGGAACAATCGATCCCAATAGAAGTCATTCCATTGAGTGAGGTTCCCATTGCATAAGTCAGTACAGTAGTTGTGCCAACAACCACTACAGCAGAAATTCCATCAGCAGCTCCATTGACGGCACTGGAAAAAACTGTGGAGCTAGCAAAGTCCATGGAGGAAATGACTCTGTAGGGAACAGAGATCAATAGGACAAAAATGGAGATTGAAAATCTACAGGAACTCAAGTCTTATTTCCAAACAAGATACAATATTGAGAGACAAGTATCAGAGAACCTCAAGCAGGAAATACAACAGCTTCAAAAACAAACAGTGGCAGGCAAGACATTAGTAGAGGCTAAGGAAAATATATGGATAGATATCTCGAAATCCATAAATGAAATTTGGCCCATGGTGAAAATCATGTTTGAGAAACATGATATGGTGTTAAAGAGTAGGCATTCCATTGACAGGATAAGAACAGAGCTGGGTGAGATGCCCTCGACAGCCAATGACATCATCAAGTTTCTGAACTCAAAAACCAAAGAAGAACTGGAAGAACTGAAAGTCGAAGACAGAACAGAGACTATCCTCAAAGTAAAAAGGGTGTTGACTAAAAAAGGATTAATGTTGCAGTTGGAGGAAAGGATTAGAACATTGACATTGGAGTTTAGAGATTTTTTAGCAATATTAAATCCTTACAGAAAAAGGGTCTTCCTGATCTAAGTGTCCTAAATGATAAATTAATGACTTTGTCCAATTACAAGAAAAAGATCACCACAATGGCCAAAGACAGTTCCAAGTTTTCGTGGATACAAGGTAGCATCACGGACAAAGTGTTCTTGGAGAATCTTCAGCATGACCTCAGCATACAACATGAAATCAAGTACATCTTCCTCATCAGGCCGACTTTTTCCAAGTACATCGAGATGGATGAAGTCTACCACCGGCTATTGAAAGTTACCATCCCAACCATACAAAGATGCGATGAGTTGTGCAAATTGATTGAGTAAAGGTAAATCCTTGTCCAGCTCAGCATCCAACATAGTTAAAGTCATCTGAATGACTCACCAATGGTCTTCCCTGAAATCAGCATGAGAGGTTCGACACATCATCATCAATTACTACAATTATGCATCTTGTTAGCTAGTTAGTTAGACTTAGACTCTATCACGTCCTGATCATTAATGACAGGGTCATTTGTAACTTTTATTATAAATATTTCCAACTTAGAAGTATTGAGGGTTGTTGATATTTATGCCCAAGTAAGCTCTAATCGCTGTAATTTTTATCAAGAGGTTATTCCAGTAATGCAAAGAGAAGTTTCACAGGATTCCTACATGTTAATTGTTGGTGAAGTTTCCTCTGTATGCATAAAAGTTTTTCCTTCTCAGTTATCATATTGTCTTTCTAAATCTAATCTTTAAAAGAAGTTAAAGTTGCAGAATTTTCCATTGTGTACTATGTTCTTAATCTTTTATAGATTTAAATGTTTTTATTTTGATGTTATAACAAATAAATTCTTAAATGCTTTTTTATTTTAACTGATATCTCACCTTTTTCAGCAATACACCATTTTATTCCTAAAGAATCCAGCATTAGCACTATCTCGCCCTGTAAAATGAATCTTATAAAAGATGTCTTTAACCTCTCTCTTTTTAAAACAAACCCCATATCCCAATGGAAGCGTAAGTGATATTCAGTCATTTCATTTAAAAACAATGCAAACAACTCGGTTATATTCTTTCTAACTAGCCTAAAATCTTGAAAATCCAAACAAATATAAAACTCACAGAGAGATCCCTCTCTGAAACTGGTAGGGCTAGCTCCTAGTTTTGAAGTGGTTGGTTAAGGTTACCTCTAATAAATTTCTTCTTACCTCACAACAACCTCTCAGAGTTTACAGAGTGATAACATAAATGGTGACCATACTAGGGAAGAACTAAACAAACTTTCCACCCCTTGTTTTCTTTCCCCTAGAACAAAGATGACTTTATTTCTGGAAGAAACATAAACCCTAAATTTTATCTAGAAATAGTGTTCAGAGGTTGTTAAAGTTTGTATATAAATAGTTAAAATCTCCAAAGGAAGAATAAAATCAACAGTTCTGGCTCCCAAAAGAATTTCTACCAGATCTCATCCTGACCCAGAACCTACAATAGTAATAGATAACCTTGAAAGACTACTCAGGAAGAAAAATACTGCAAACATTTCGAGGAGAAACAACCCACGTCCAAGGTATTTTTCCATCCCAGAAAAGTTAGTTGTTCTTCTAGACCTTGAGCCTGAAATACCCTTTCGAACAAGTCTTTTCAGGACAAAATCCGACAGGTTTGTTAGTAAAATGGTCTTAGACCAAATCATTTTTCAGCCCAGGACCCCTGAGATACTTTCTCCTAGAGATGAAGTTGATCAACGTTTTCACCCTGAGACTGATAAGCTCGAAGACCTAGTCACAAATCTTGGTCAAGCCTTAGACAAACTCCATCTTCAACAGTCCGTCGAACCTCCTTTTTAAACTATTGCTACAGTTTCTACTAAACTTACACCAGGTCACTCCTTTCTTCCAATCCCTTCGTCCTCTATATCTTCAGGCATTTCCTCTCCTATCACACAGGTTTTTGTTCAAACTCCTCCACCAATCATGGAGGCAAGATATGGTCCATTGGTATTGGTTTCTCCTTTACATGGCATGCCCCAATATTATCAGAATAAACTCCCATAGTTTGATAGTACTGGTCCCTTGAATGCACAACAACATGTTGACAAAATGAACGATTACTTTGACTTGCAAGAAGTAGACGAAGTTGATGTGCAGATGAGATTATTTGCACAAATCCTAACTAGAGAAGTGAAAAAATGGTTCAAAACTTGGCGTGTTGTTACCATTACTAATATTGTTGGCTTTGATTGGACTTTCCTTGATCGGTGGGAGGTAAGGAAAAATCCTCTCCAAATTCTGTCAGAGTATGAGAACATTAGAAGGAACCAAGGAGAGACAGTGTAGGATTACTGCACTCGTTTCAACAATCTATACAATGCTATCCCGACTGAAATCAAACCTCCACAAGGTTTGGAATTAATAAAGTTCCCTGATGGTTTTGACGCTGACATGTCATATCAATTAAGGGAAAGAAACGCAACAACTCTGGAAGACATGCAAATAAGTGTCGTTAGTGTAGAAGAAAATATTTTGGCCAAAAAGGCTAGGTAGAGAACAGAAAAGAGGGTCACCATCAAAGAAGAACCTTCTACTTCCTCATCAGATGCCAAATTAGATTCTCTCTCTAGAGCCATGGAGAAATGGATGGAGAGACTCACCATAACTGACAGGAACCCACCTAGGGATAACCAAGCTACCCCTCAAATTAGAAACCTGAACTTTAGAAGAAATCCACCTCAGATTAGACAGAGAGATCCTAGAGATCAACGGGAACAAAGGGGACCTAATCAACAGATTATACCACCTCTCTAGGAAAACTACGCTGATGATGGGGAGGAAGTAATTGAGGATTTTGATGATACTCATATAAATCTAATATGTGATCATAATCACAATCATGAATCTATTTACCTCACCAAGGAAGAACATGAAATCTTTCTCCTTTCACAAACAGAGGTAAATGAGGAAGCTGAGAAAACAGAATAGCAAGCCTTTGAGAACGCCATAATGGAGGTTGACAGGCAGTATAACTTGAGGAGTAAGAAGACTAATGAGAATTCTCCGAAGAAGGCTATTGAAACCAAGAAAACCTAAGAAAACCTTCCTAAGAAAGCCCCTGGGCGGAATGACGTTGAATCTCTTGCGCAAAAAACTTCAGAAATTCTTAAGAGAACAAGTCAGACAGAAGTTTAATCAACCATTCAAATAGGTGCACCTGTCCACATATTTTCTATCAATAAATCAGAAGTACATAGTTTAAACAAAACCACCGCTCCTTTCAGCCTTGAAGGAGAACTAGAAAAATTGAAGATTCGCATTCCCTTCTCCGAGCTGATGAACAAGAACGCTTACAGGTCTTAGGTGATAAAATATTTAAGCATCAAACCTGATATAGGTACCAAAGCCTTGAATGTTGGATCTGTACACCACTCTCACACAGTAAACCTTGTCGATGATCGACTTGAGCTCATGTTTGGTCCTGAAGTTGATGGTCAAACTGATAATGGCGTCGTGGCCCCTTTTTACATCAGCCTAAATATCCACGATATGATATTACACAACGCTATGCTGGATTCAGGTGCCTCTCACAACCTAATGCCAAAATCCATGATGGAAAAGTTGGGACTCGAGGTCACCAGACCCTACGAAGATTTGCATTCTTTCGACTCCAGCAAGGTCAAATGTATAGACCTGATTAAAGACTTATGCATCACCTTGGCTCAAATCCTGGAAATTTTTTTGGTGATGGACATCATTGTGGAAGATATTCCCCCCAAGTATGGTATGTTTCTATCAAGTTCTTGGGGAGCTAAATTGAGAGGAACCCTGCAGCTAGATATGTCCTACGCCACCATTCCGGTTTTAGGTCAACAGAGAAGACTTTACAAGGAAACATTGATGAAGTATATGGCCAGTAGTCAGGAAAAGCCACACAATTACCCGCTATATTTTGCACACTCTAACCTGGATTCTTTTATTCTATATAATGATGGTGATCTTGAAGAACAAATTGCACAACTGGAGGATGATGCACCTGATCCAAAGTATGATAAAGAAGATGTCGAAGTAAGAAACCCCATGATTGAAGAAAATGAGGAATTTCCAGCAGACTTCTAGAGCATGGACTTCGATGGTGATGTGAGTAAAGAAGAAGCTGGAGCCAGAGTGTGGATGCATAACCACAGATCAAAGTACTCCAAGAATCATTCCTATAAACTAAACTTCCAATGTACTAACAACATAGCCGAGTACAAGGCTTTAATGCTCGGCCTGAAATTATTGAAGAAAGTTGGTGCTAAGAAGATAATGGTAAGGGGTGATTCTAAATTGATTATCAATCAAATCAAAGGTGAGTATGCAGCAAAACATCCCAGACTTAGAGCCTATAGGAATGTTGTTTTAGATTCTCTTCAATTCTTTACTGAGATTGACTTGCAGGTGATACCTAGGGGACACAATATACTTGCAGACGGACTGGCTACGTCAGCAACTACCTGTAAAATCCCTTTTCGTCCCACTCGCAAGTACACAATGGAGGTGAAGTGTTGACCCACCGTTCTTGACAACATCAGATATTGGCAGGTATTTGGAAATGACGATCAAATTGAATATTTTCTGCAATGTAAAAATGATTTCAAATGTATAAACATAGATTTAGAAAATGATGACGAATTTTTAAATAAATTTATTTTAGAGAATGGCAGTGTAGATACAATAGATGTTGAAGAATTCAATGAAAATGATGCAGATTCTGATATCCTGTAGTTGAAAAATAATTTGTTACCTAGAGGTTTAGTTCCATTGGAAGACTTGTTTGAATTTAATGATGTGTACAAAAAAATGAAAATTGAAGCTAGCGGTAAAGAGGTTGAAGATTGCAACATAGGAACAGAAGAAAACCCCAAAATGATAAAACTATCTAAATCCCTTCCACCGGAGAAAAAATGAAAATAAATTGAAATTTTTAAGGAATATATAGATGTTTTTTCCTGGGGCTATGAGGACTTAAAATCCTATGACACAAGCATCATACAACATCGGATTCCCATAAAGGAAGAAAACAAACCTTTCAAACATAAACTTAGGAGAATTAATCCCAAGTTGCTTCCCCTGATAGAGAAAGAAATCAAAAAGATGTATGATGCTAATATTATAGTCCCCTTGAGATTTTCCAAATGGGTTTCTAATCTAGTTCCGACCAGGAAGAAAACTAGTGAGATCAGACTCTGTATAGATTTCAAAAATCTGAACAAAGTCTCCCTCAAGGACAATTACCCTTTACCTAAAATGGACCATATTTTACAAAAGGTGGTCGGATCTAGTAGGATCTCCTTACTGGATGGTTTCTTTGTTACAACCAAGTTCTAGTCCATCCGAAGATCAAGAGAAAATAGCTTTTACCATACCCTGGGGAACCTTCATGTATGTGAAGATGCCTTTTGGTATGATGAATGTTGGGGCTACTTTCCAAAGAGCAATGGATATTGGCTTTTTAGATGAGACTGGGAGATTTATAGTCATTTATCTGGATGATGTAACTATTTATTCCAAATCTGACAAAGAACATTTGCTCCACCTCAAACATGTGTTTGAGAAGTGCGAGAAATTTGGGATTTCATTGAATCCTAAGAAAATCCTTTTCGGGTTAGAGGAAGGTAAACTGTTGAGACACATAATCTCAAAAGACGGAATTAAAATAGATCCCAGCAGGATAGAAGCTATCCAAAAGGTGGAACACCCTAGGAACATCAAAGAACTGCAATCTTTCATTGGAAAAATAAATTTCCTTAGAATATTCATGCCAAAATTGGCCGAACTTCTCAAGAATATCACCAATATGTTGAAAAAGGACACAAAAATCAAATGGAACGTTGAGTCCAAACAGTCTTTTGAGCAGGTGAAACATGCTCTCACCCAAGCCCCAGTTCTGATTATCACAGACTATACCAAAGAATTTTATCTTTTCTCCTTTGCATCTGAGCACACTATAACAACGGTATTTTTGTAGAAAAACAGTGAAGGGTATGAGCAACCCATATCTTTTTTCAGCAAATCTGTAAGAGACACAGCATTGAATTATAACATTATGGAGAAACAAGCCTTCACCCTGGTAAAGGCTATAAAATATTTTAGGTTCTATATTCTCCACTCTCACACAATTGCATATGTCCCAAACACAGTGGTTAAGGATATCTTGACCCAGGATAATCCGAATGGTAGAAGAGGAAAGTGGATTGCGGTTATTCTAGAATACGACATTGAAATAAAACCTACTAAACTAATCAAAGGACAAGGTTTGGCCAAACTAATGGATGAGTCTATTTTTCATGCTTTAGATATTAACTTTTTGGCTACAGTAGACAAACCAGAAGACAGGTGACTCCAAACATAAAAGAGGCATTCTTAAATTCCCCTTGGTACACAGACCTCATTTTTGTACTTCACAATTTACAAGCTCCTTCGGGTTTGACTAAGACCAAAGCTAGATTTATTAAATTGAAAGCATTGAAATTTTGTATTTTGGAAGGAAATCTCTATTGGAAAGATCCTGGTGCTATCTTTCTTAATTGCTTGTTAAAAGATGAAGCTGACAAAGTTCTTCAAGATTTTCATGCAGGAGACTGTGGTGGGCACCTGAGTTGGAAGACCACAACTAACAATATTTTGAGAGCTAGATTTTACTAGCCTAATCTATTTGCTGATGTTCACCAGAAGGTTACTTCTTGCCACAAGTGTCATATTTTTGAAGGTAAAAGGAAGCTTCTGCCACTCGCAATGAAACCCATCTCTGTTGAATCTCCTTTCCAACAATGGGGGCTAGACTTCATTGGTGAAATACATCCTCCCTCTTCGGGCCAACATAAATGGATCCTTACAGCCACAGACTACTTCACCAAGTGGATCGAGGTTGTACCATGCAGGCAAGCTACTGACTCTGTCATCATCAAGTTTTTAGAAACTAACATTTTGTCTCGTTTTGGATGCCCCAAAAAAATTATAGCTGACAACGCAGCGGATTTCAGATCCAAAAGGATCATAGATTTTTTTAATCAATATCATATTACTTTGGGACACTCGATGGATTATTATCCACAGGGAAATGGGCTAGCTGAGTCTTCTAACAAAAGTCTGGTGAACATTCTTAGAAAGACACTACAGGAAAACAATAAATCATGGCATAATAAGTTGGTTTTCGCACTCTGGGATAACAGAATAAGCACCAAAATATCGATTGGTATGTCTCTATACCATTTGGTGTATGGCACCGAGACAGTTTTTCCCCTTTCATAAGGAGTTTCGTTCATGAAACTATTGCAGGAAACACAAGAAGAACCAAATGATGTCCAGTGAAGAATAAATCAAATGATCCACCTAATGCAATCCAAAGAAGAAGTTTACAACAGAACTCAAGTGATCTAGGAAAATATTAAAAACATTTATGACAAGAGAACCAAAGAGGACAACTTTGAATTGGGTGATCTATTTTTGAGATGGGACTCCAGAAATGAAGATAAAGGTAAACATGGAAAGTTTGATAGCTTGTGGAAGGGTCCTTACACCATTCATGCCTTCAGATAAAATAATGTTTTTCTACTTTCTAATAGTGATGGATCAGACCTTCCAGGGGGACCTATAAATGGCAGGATGTTGAAGCATTACTTGCCACCTCATTAGAGAGATCACCATTCCATTCCATTGTACATATCATTTATTTTACGAGTATTTTAGGTGTACGTGTTTTTGTTCAGGTGTTTGAAGCCCGCAAAGAAGGCCCTAAGACATTGAATAATACCATCAAAATTTCAAAATAAAGCAAGTCAGACAGCAGAAGAAACTCTAGAGGAAGTTTTTCAAGATAACAAGAAACAGGATTCTTGGCATCTCGCAAGGAGGATACCATCCCCAGGTGGAGCCACTGTTATAACTCTATAATTTATAGGATCAACTATTGATTGCAATTTTGTCCCTTTAGTGTTTTCGACTTGCAGATATTGTTGCATTCTAAAAAAGAAAAGAGAAAAGAGAAAAAAAAAGAGAAAAGAGAAAAGAAAAGAAAAGAAATGAGAAAAGAAAAAGAGGGCATAAAAGAAAAAGGATAAAGCCCCATGAAATGATAATGACTTGATCCATATAGTTTAAACATGGCCAAGTATTTTAAATTTAAGTATCTAGGATTAGTGAATAAGGTTGGCTAAACTGTCTAACCTTATCCAAGTAATCAGGTTAGTTAGTGAATAAATTTGACCAAACAGGGTAATCTTTGTAAAATAGTCCCTAGGTAGATTATTTTCTTAGTGCAATAGTCTAAGTTGGGCTAAAGGTGCAAATGAGTAGGTTAGGACATAGGTTAGACAGTTTCCTCTCAATAAAATATGTAAGATTATCGATGAAAATGGCATGATTTTTTACGATGAAATGTTTTTCTAACCCCATGGTGATAAAAAGCAAAAGCAGTGGGCAAAACCCATAAAAAGTCATTAAGCCTAAGTTTTGCATCATATATTGAATTGTGCCCTGGAGATTAAAGATTGGGCCTAGATCTACAATTGAACTATGGTCGCCCATATCTACAGATCAGAAAAGATTTTGAACCCCCATGTTGGGTATGTGTTATATTCTTTGCATGTGTGTGTGTGGGCGCGTCAGATATGACAACTGTATCTAATGATCCCTCGTACTAGTGCCTTGTTTGTGTCGTGTGCGTCGAGCGATTTCCTAGGGGTGTCCCAGGGGGGGGAAGGTATGCCCCCCCTAGTTACACGCAGCGTCCGGCAACGGGCAGTAGCCCGAGGTAGCGCCCCAAAATTTGTTTTTGGGCAGTTTTTGCTATTTTTAGCGGATTTTGCTATTTTTAGGGGTTTTGTAAATTAATCCCAGATTAAGGGATTAGGGTTTTGGTATCTACGGAATACCTAAAAAAAATGTATATATATATATATATTGTATAGTTAATGGTGAAATTCGATATAATGAATATAAGAAAGGTTTTCCCAGTTGAGGGTTTCCGGTATAAATCTCTGTGTACTATGTTAATGAGCCATTGATTAATTTATGTTTTTCTTAAGAATCTATATGAATTGCTTTAATTCACAGATTTAAAACTTACACCCCCTGATTTTTCGACCTTTAACGATGGAGGGGGGTCTGAAAAGGTAATGAAAAGGTGAGCTCAGATCTACGGTTCCCCCGCCAGTGCAAAAATGGATGGCTCTGGAAAGATTCTGGACCCCCCAGATCGTTCGACCTTTAACGATGGGGGGGTATAAAAAGATGTTTAAACTGTGCACTCAGATCTACGGTCATCCCATCAGCACATAATCGGACAATCCACAGGAGATTTCGTACCCCCCCCCTACCATTCTACCTTTAACAGTGGGGGGGGTCCAACGTGATGTTTAAAAAGCACACCCAAATCAATGGCTAATCCAGCTTCACCTAGATCAACGGTCACCAAGGGATCCCAGACCCCCCCCGACCATTCAACCTTTAACGGTGGGGGGGGGGGGGGTCCAGAATGAAGCAAAGTCCAGGCAGGCCCCATCCCAATGCAGCATCACCCAATTGCATCCTAACTCCCCCTCTCCAAACATTTACCGCCTACCATTTTTACAACTCACCACCACCATCCTGAGGTATCACATCCCACAACCACCCTCTGTAAGTTCCATGTCACGACCCCGTTAGTACATCCCATCCATCTAACCATTACAGGTCATATATTTCCCATTCGCCCCTCAATCACCACTCTACACGTCGAACAGAGACACACATCAGACGTCTCTCATCCTACCCTCTCACGCTCTAAATGACCCATTGGCCATTTATGACTGGCCACATACCCATTGTTCATTTGACCTGTCCTTTTTCGGCCAATGGATACCCGTTCACTCAAATTCAACCTCGTTTTGGTTAGTTCCCATTCCATTCACACTCCATGCGTATCAGAGACTCGCTTTCCTTCGCCTCTACAACACATCATCCAACCAAAGTTTTTTTCCTAATAACGTGTCTTCAATGTGCAGGTATTGGTGGAAATCAATGGCGCCCAAAAGCAAAAAGTCAAATGTGGAGGAAAATCCTTTTCTCCCACCTCCGGTCGATCTTGATCGGATCCCGTTAGCAAACAAAGACTACTTGATTTCAGAAACCAGGTCTCATTTTTATTTTTCTGAGATACAGTCATGGTTTAAAGACACCTTCATCGATCAGAGCGATGAAATTGGGCTCTGGCAGTCAAATTTCCCCCTGTATATTTTTCCCCAGATCTATCATTTCCCTGAATTCACTCTCAAATGCCAAGCACACTACCTCCCTGATCACAGAACCATAGTGTATTCGACCAAAGAAACCTTTTTCCTAATTACACCTGAGGCCATCAATCAAATGATGCATTTACCTAGATTCAAACCTCGTTCTCCCCTTACACTTGAAATTCTGACAGAAATGTATCGGAACTTATCATTTCCCCAAAGAGCACAAATATTTGATCTTTTCCTCCCTCAAGACACCCAATTCCCTAAAAGGAATCCTCCCTACCATCTTCCATATTTTTTGAAAGGGGAAACCAGATTATCTCCACATTGTGTTGCTTACTCGGTTACTTATCATATGAATGGGTGGATGAACCTATCTTAGGTTTCCTTTCCATTTTCTCTACTGAAGAGAAATTCGCCACCCATTTTGACTACAATGGCTTCTTGGCCGCGAACCTGCACGACCAGTTGGAAAATATCCCTACAGAAGGCATGTTCCAGTATTCTTCAATACTAGCCTACATTTTCATGTTCTATCAAGTAGAAAAATTTTCCTTTCTCATGCAGAAGATGGATAAAGACAAACAATCGCATGCAGTAACCCTATGGACATCACTTCTCAGGGGGAACTCCACTGAGTTCAGTTTCAAACAATTCATCGAGCTATTCTATCATCCAGTGGTAGGCATGCTTAGTGGAAGACCAGAACCAAGGATAAATGATGAGATCCAAAGAGTTTTGCACCTTTCAAATCTCGCAAAGACTGGAGACCGGTTCCTATACCAAAATCACACCGAGATCAGAGTGTATGGGTGTGAACTAGCTCCATATAAACTGCCCAACTATGTACCGGTTCATATTTTTTCACTAGAATATATTCGTCAGATGATAAATTCAGATGACATTCATTTTGTGTCTCTGAAGAAAAAACAACAGATGAGGATTAAAGGGAAAATAGGACCGTTTATTTGCAACAATCAAGTTGTTGGGGAAGAGGTGGATAAAATAATAAAGGAAATGAAGTTCAACAATAGTTTCATTTGGCGTTATGATCTGACTGGGATCATTGCAGAGATGAGATCCAAAAACAAGAGTTCACCTTATGCTCACATCCTCAAACTAGAAATCGAAAATTATGCAAACCAAACAGAGTGGGAGGCAAATACTCTAGTAGACACTAAATAGAAAGAAGCTCGTTCGGTCCCTTCTTAACAGACTACCACTCCCCAGATACAAAAAGAAAAAAGGCCAAGAAAGTATTCCTCTCCTTCAATCACTGAGGCATCAACAAAGGAGTTGCAAGCATCTAACAAGAAATCCAAAACCACTCATGCTACTCAGATGTCCGGTGAGGAAGATCCCTACTCTGCCACAGTCATTGAAAGAAGACAATAGGTGGTGCCAACTTCTTCTTCAAAGAAGCAGACATAGATAGTTGTGACCACCCAAACTCTACAAGGATCTATACCTCTAAGTAATTTTGAAAAATATGAAATGATTAAAAAGAAGAACTAGATGCTGACCAACAACACCTACTCTCAGTTTTGGAATAAAACTTCCACAGCACAACATCGATTGTTGTCAGCCTTTGACACAGAGAAAGAAAGAATGCATCTGGCATTTCTGCAAGCAGAGGTGTCTCAACCCAAAGAGATCACTGATTACAAGAGGTCAACTATCATTTTTGACACCAAACAAGTCCATCCAGCTGACCAGATGGACTTTCACAGACAGACTGGAGAAATGGTTTTCTCCACATTAGCACATGCTTCCTCTATAGCAGCAAAGTTACAGGTGTCTTTAAGCAATGTTCAGACCCAACTAAAGTTGGAAAAGATATCCTCTTTTGCAAAGGATAACAGAATAAAATCCTTAGAGGAGTTGATGCTCAATATTGGGTATGATCCCTCGAATGTAAAAGAAGCAGAGGAAATGTTGAAGAAAAATAATGTTGACATTGCATATTTGAGAAAACAACTGAAATTTCCACCAATAGAGGATTCACAAGCTAAAGAAATATCCAAGGCAGAAAGCGAGAAAGAAGAATTGTTGAAACTTATCATGTAGCAGAACACACAGCTCAGGGTAATGGAGGCAGAGTTGGAAAAGTTATTGAAAGAGAAGGAACAATCGACCCCAATGGAATTCATTCCATTGAGTGCAGTTCCCATCGCAGAATTCATTATAGCAGCTGTTCCAACAACCACTACAGCAGAAATTCCATCAGCAGCTCCATTGACAGCACTGGAAAAAACTGTGAAAAACTATGGAGCTAGCAAAGTCCGTGGAGGAAATGAATCTGCAGGGAACAGAGATCAATAGGCTGAAAATGGAGATTGAAAGTCTACAGGAACTCAAGTCTTCTTTCCAAACAAGATATAATATTGGGAGAGAAATGTCAGAGAAACTCAAGAAGGAAATACAACAGCTTCAGAAACAAACAGTGGGAGGCAAGACATTAGCAGAGGCTAAGGAAAATATATGGACAGATATCTCGATATCCATAAATGAAATTTGTCCCATGATGAAAATCATGTTCGAGAAACATGGTCTGGTGTTAAAGAGTATGCAGGACATTGACAGGATAAGAACAGAGTTGGGTGAGATTCCCTCGATAGCCAACGAGATCATCAAGTTTATGAACTCAAAAACCAAAGAAGAGCTGGAAGAACTGAAAGTCGAAGACAGAACAGAGACTATCCTCGAAGTAAAAAGAGTGTTGACTAAAAAAGGATTAATGTTGCAGTTGGAGGAAAAGGCTCAGAACGTGGACATTGGAGTTTAGAGATTTTTTAGCAAGATTGAAGCCTTACAGAAAAAGGGTCTTCCTGATCTACGTGTCCTAAATGATAAATTAATGACTTTGTCTGATTACAAGAAAAAGATTGCCACCATGGCCAAAGACAGTTCCAAGTTTTCAGGGATACAAGGCAACATCATGGGAAAAACATTCTTGGAGACTCTGCAACATGACCTTAGCATACAACACGAAATCAAGTACATCTTCCTCATCAAGCCGAATTTTTCCAAGTACACTGAGATGGACGAAGTCTACCGCCAGCTATTGAAAGTTACTATCCCAACCACATAGAGATGGGATGAGTTGTGCGAATTGATTGAGTAAAGGTAAAGCCTCATCTAGCTCATCATCCATCACAGTTAAATTCATCCGAATGACTCACCAACAATCTTCCCTGAAATCAGCATGAGAGATTTGACACATCATCATCAGTTACTACAATTTTTCATCTTGTTAGCTAGTTAGTTAGACTCAGACTTTATCACATCCTGATCATTAATGATAGGGTCGTTTGTAACATTTATTATAAATATTTCCAACTTAGAAGTATTGAGGGTTGTTGATCTTTACACCCAAGCAAGCTCTAATCGCTATAATTTTTATCAAGAGGTTATTCCAATAATGCAAAGAGAAGTTTCACAGGATTCCTGCGTGTTTATTGTTGGTGAAGTTTCCTCTGTCTGCATAAAAAAAAATTCCTTCTCAGTTATCATATTGTATTTCTAAATCTAATATTTAAAAGAAGTTAAAGTTGTAGAATTTTCCATTGTGTACTCTGTTCTTAATCTTTTATAGATTTAAATGTTTTTCTTCTGATGTTATAAAAAAGAAATTCTTAAATTCTTTTTTGTTTTAACTGATATTTCACCTTTTCCAACAATACACCATTTTATTCCTAAAGAATCCAACATTAGCACTATCTCGCCCTGTAAAACGAATCATATAAAAGTTGCCTTTAACCTCTCTCTTTTTAAAACAGACCCCATAGCCCAATGGAAGCATAAGTGATATTCAGCCATTTCATTTAAAAACAATGCAAACAACTTAGTTATATTCTTTCTAACTAGCCTAAAATCTTGAAAATCCAAACAAATCTAAAACTCACAGAGAGATCCCTCTCTGAAATAGGTAGGGCTAGCTCCCAGTTTTGAAGTGGTTGGTTAAGGTTACCTCTGATAAATTTCTTCTTACCTCACAACAACCTCTAGGAATTTACAGAGTGATAACAGGTACTATGGAATACAAATTGGAGTTTCCTACATCTTCACGAGTACGCCCAGTTTTCCATGTTTCATGATTAAAGAAGGTTATAGGTGACAAGATCCCAGTTCAAACTATATTTCCAGAACTTGACAAGGAAGGAAAAATCATATTAGAGCCTGAAGCCATCACTGACACAAGAATTTTCCAAGTGAGGAATAGATCCATTTCAGAGTATCTCATTAAATGGAGGAAACTATCAACTGAAGATTCCACTTGGGAAGATGAGTCTTTTATACAAAATCATCCAAAGTTACTCAAGTGTTGCGGACAACACTTGTCTCAAGGGGAGGGGCATGTTAATCCCTAAATATTGGCTCATTACCCCTTAATTGGGGCATATTGTAAATGTGTTGAACCTGCACAAAATAGATCAAGCTAGAAAATACCACACACATTTGCAGAGAGAAATTGAGAAAGAAGAAGCAAGATAGAAAGAATGGAAGAATTCTCATTAACCATATTCCACACTCAAAGAGTGAATAATTTACAATAGATATAGGATACATGGGTAACTAATGAGCCATAGTGGTGGTTTAGATTGATCTGGACACACACCAACAGTTACAAGAGTAAACTGCCACTTAGTCTAGTCTCTCAGGCAGTTACGGGAGTGAACT
>ML850729.1:7553-31688 GCA_009831015.1 Picea engelmannii
TCCCCACGCAGATTGAGCTCGGATTTGATGTCAAATCGACTTGGGAGCCGATCCATTAGTGGTTGGGAGGCCGACCAGCTTCATAAATGCGCCGTTTGGCAGGCGTGCGGGTTTTTCACCCCACAGCCGCGCATATGCGCCCAATATACGAAGATGTTGCGCGCGCGCGCGCTCGTTTTTAGTGGGTATGCTGTGCTTTTTAATTTTTTAGCCATTTTTGTATAGTTTTGGCCCTTTTGTTGTGCTGTGGAATTAATCCTTGTGCCATGAATGCCTGTTTTTCTGTGCTGATGATGCGGAGTTCTTGTCGCCCTGTGCAGACGAAATTTCAGTGATAACACTTCCAACACTTTGCCTCTTCATGCCCTTGATTTTGACAATGTGAGCATGTAGGTCTCTCATCACCCTTCTTCATTGTAGCTACATGTTTAACTTTCCACTTTTCCTTGCCTTCTTTAGCCTGGCCCGATTCAACTGAAGAAACATCATGAACACTCTTCCCTTTTGACACAATGTGAGTTGCTTGAACACATACCGCGTGAAGGTTAGTCGGATTAAACATCAATATCATATGACGTAAATAAGTATGCAATCCTCCTATATATTTTAGAAGAGTTTCCTGAGTGTAGAGAGGTATACCAAGTACCAATGCTCTTTTTCGAAATTCTTGTGTGTATTCTTGCACACTTTGTCCCTTACTTTGTTTCAAATTCTGTCAATCCATCATAGCTTGCTACATATACCCTAATGGATAAAATTGTTTTTTAAGTGCTGAAGTGAACTCATACCAAGAGGAAACAATTTTTCCTTTTGTGGCAAGATCCTCTTGAGATTTTCTCTCCCACCAAATGAGAGCAGTCCCTCCAAGTCGAAGAGAAGCCAACTGAATTTTAACAACATCTTTAGTAAACTTTTGAATCTTACAATAAACTTCAACTTGACGGATCCAATTGTCTAGTTTTTTAGCATTAAGCTCTCCATTATACATAGGTAATTCAAACTTAATATCAAGCTTTAAATCAGGCATATTAAGATCAACTTTTTTTTTTTTTCTTTTCAAATGGAGAATGAATAGAACCATTAAGAAGAGATGGAGAAGTTGGTGGAGTTTTAGGGGGTTCTTCACCACCTCCTTCTTTTTTATCTTCTGTATGAGATGGTCCACCTTGTTCACCTTTATTTTGATCTTGATAGAGATCCTCTACCATCATTTGCATTCTCATGAAAGCTTTCATAAATCCCCATTCAGAAGGGATAGAAGAAGTTGCTTCTTCTCCTTTTGGTGAAGACATCCTACCTCTTCTAGAACCAATCTCTGGATCAAACTCTTCAAGTTCCCCTTCACCACGTTGAAGCTTGGATCTTATTAACATCAACTCACAAAGAAGTGGTTAACCTCGCTTTGATACCAACTTGATCTAAAATTTAACTTGATCTAAAATTCAAGATCTTTTAACCATTATTTGTATGTGAATTTTTAACTGTTAACCATCTTTGTAATGCAAAATTAAAGAATATCCATCAAGCATATGAACACATAAACATGTAAGAAAACCATCTATAAACAAGAATTGGTAACAGAGTTCACCAAACTTCCTGGCTATGTCTCCGGGTCCACTCCAATAGTGAGATTGTTCTTTAATTAATCTCAAATGCCTAAAAATTACAAAGAAAAGGCTTACATAAGAGCTCTTAAAAACCAACTTCCAGATCTACGATTTTGGGCAGAAACATACATCATAGGTGGTTGTAAAACGTCATTCTACAACTTTTGATTGTAAACTCGAGTATGTTTGGCTTTCTCAAATGGGTTGTGGAAGCACTTTTCTGTTCAACTACTCTGATGAAGAAACAGAGAGCATATTCGGAATCCTCTCAAAATTCTGCAGCTTTTGAGTATAAAGTCGATCTATTTCTGAGCAGGTCGCCTGGGACACCTCCTGGCACAGATTCCAATGCAGCGTTTGCCAACCCCCTACCTCGTTTTGTGTGCTCGGCTAAATAAGTAGAGTCGCTAACCAGATCGCCAAACTTAGCGAACCTCCTCCAGATTTGGCGGTAACCGAAAGATTTGGCTAAATCCTCCAAACTGTTGGGCTTCTAGAAGGTGACACGTGTCATGCTGACGTCAACATCCGTACTGTTGATGTCATCAGTATGCCCTGTTGACTATTTGACTTTTTTCGTTATTTTCGAAAAATTTCAGAGTGTCATAACTTCTTCATATGAGCTCCGTTTGAGAAAGTAAATATATGGATAGAATCGAAAGAACGAGCCGAACGCAATGGCATTGGTTTCATCCAATTTTGAGAACTTTTATTTTTGAGCATTTTCTGAGCCTAGGGACCCTTCTGAGACTTCTGGGCCATTCCTAGATCCTCCTTTTCTGCATTTCAGTATTTTTGAGCAGTTTTGGATCCACCTGGATCACTTGAATATCAAGTACAATAAGGATAACACCAACCATGTCACTCCTATGGACATGAGACATCTAGATGGCCATAATTATACAATAATGACTTTGAATTTGCTACTGCCTATCAAAAATTGAGCGTAGGAATTTTTTTTATGGACTTTCATCTCCAAGATGGATTTCTATTCCATTTGAGTCATCTCTATGTTCCTTTAAGAGAGTGTTCAAAGATGATCTAGAAATCTCATTATAGTCGAGTAGAGAGACATTTTGGTGTAGAGAAAACAATGGCATTATTGTAAAAGAATTTATATTCATCGAAGCTTCAAAAATATGTTTTCAAGTACATCAGATCCTTCACTACATGCGCCATTGACAAGACATCCATTAAGAAACCAGGGTTATACACCCCTCTGCCTACTCTGAATATGCCTTGGGAGTCCACATCCATGGACTACATGTCTGATCTTCCTTCAACCAAGCATGGGAATGACTTTTTCTTCGTGGTCATTGATCCATTATCTAAGATGGAAGTTTTTGCACCCTCCAAGAGGAGCATCACAACCAAGGCCATTGCCAAACTCTTCTTTACACATTTTCGGGTTCATTTTGGTATTCCACCCACTATTATCTTTGATCAAGACAACTAGTTCCTCAACATTTTTTGGTCCATCCTATAGTCGATGATGGACACCAAGCTAACCAAGTCGACTGCCTTCCACCCACAGGTTGATGGAAAAATACAGGTAGTCAATAGGATGATTTTCCATATCTTGAGGATGTACAATTCCAAAAATCCACGCACATGGGATGAAATACTTCCTTATTTTCAACATAGCTACAACAAATCCCTCCATAGATTTATTGAAAAAATCCCTTTTCAGGTGTGCTTGGGGTTCCAACGATTGGCCCCCATTGATGTAGCTCTGCCCATTGTAGTTACATAGGAAGATTCCTCCCATGCTAATACCAAGGATGATTGGGAAACCAAATTTGTTGAGCGCATCTATCACATCCAACAACAAGTTCATGATATTTTATAGAAAGCTAATGCTAAGTACAAGCAACGCCACGATCAACTTCAAGTACCACACAAGTTTTAGGTGGGAGATATTGTGTGGTTTCACCTGCAAAAAGAGAACCTCATAAGACTCCATCAGAAGCTATGCCCACTCTGATAAAATCCTTACTCCATCACCAAGGTGGTGGGTAAGAATTATTTTTAATTAAGTATTCCTCCTTTCCTTGGCTTGCACCCAGTATTTAATGTGGAACTACTTCGACGATATTTTCCACCTCTCTTGGACACTTTGGACATGGAAAATAAATTATCCCCTAAAAAACTCAATCTTGAATACATATAATAGGAGACATTTGATCAGAGAATGGACACCAATACAAAGAACACTCGCTAGTAGACCATCCAATTCTATTTGGTTGTCAAAGAAAGGCAGTTTCTTCATCGAGGCAAGTGACTCACCCGTATTCATATTCAACAGAAGTTTCCCCATATGATGGAGTAAATTGACGCAATGAAGACCATTTCTTCCTAAGAGGGAGGAATGATCCAGGTGGACATTAGTGGCCACCCACCTATTCCACTGGCTCAAAGCACAGTTTTCCATTTGGGCATTTTTTCTACACTTTTTTGGGTCTTGAACTTCGAGGGTTATTTTGAGGCCTTAAACAACATTTTTTGGGCACGAAAGCATCCACACAATACGTTGAGGCATGGTATGGGATGAACGGAATGTGTACTCCTTAGCTAGAAATTATGGATGAGGTATCGAGCATCCCAAATGAAGATCATATGAAAATGTTATGCCGTTGGAAAGTTGGCGTATCAACTACCCCTATCAAGGCCCACAAATATTTTGGAATTTCATGTCCTGGGGTTAGGGTCTTCGACTTTTAGGATTTTCTCAATTATTATTAATGTTAAAAAGGCATTTGGAGCCTCATTATAATCAACTTCTTGCGAATGAGCGTAGCCGACACATATCTTCTCAGAGATAAGATACCACCATTCTAGATAACTTGTGTGCTTTTGCATTTTAGAACATTTTATATATTCAAACGATCATGAATAGAATATGAGTTTCACTGTATTAATGTGTTCCATTCCATATCTCTTTTTATTTCCTTCTTATACATTCGTTATATTTATTCCTTCATATTGTTCTCAAAATAATCCAGATCAATGCTGCAAGGAAGACAATGGACCATAGCTAGGGAACTTATAGCAGAGAAGCCCTTTGTTGAGGTTAGTCCATGATTATTATTTATTTGAGTGTGATAGGGGTGGGGCATGCCTCAAAGAGACTATCCCTCAAAATATTAATAATATTGTATAAACCAAATATTATAATATTGAAAGAAACAATGGTTCCTGGTGCTAAGCATATTGAGCTAATGTCCTCTCTTCTTCTTAGATGGAGGTTTAGTGCACAAGATGTAGATGGATTTTCTGGTGGATTTTAACATCCTAGAACTCTTCTTTTATAGCACGAAACACGGGTTATTGTGCTTCAAGTATCATGTCGAAAGGGGAAGCTAAATCTAAGGGAAGGGTTTTTAATATTTTGAACCTTTATGATCCATATGTAGAATGTAAAATGTTTTGGTATTATTTGGAAGAATAGATGATTTTAAAGGAGACAAATATTATTATTGGTGGTGACCTGAATTTGAATCTATCTGAGAGAGAAGTTTAAGGAGAATCATCTAACATAATACTTTTCTATATATATTTGAAGTATTAATGCAAGGGTTTCAAAATGTCATGACATATTTTTGTTGGCAGAGGATATGTTGGAGGTTTGTGAGAGCCAAAGATTATGGATAGGGGTGGGAGGATCCTATGATCATAGTCCTATCCTTTTAAAAATTGAGAATGATAATGAGAATCCCCCGGGGCCTTTCAAATTTAATGATGTATGCTTAAAAGAGGAGGGTTCTTAGTGTTTAGTTATTGACAATTGGTGTTTCTTTAATCCTAAGTCAAATGAGTCTACAATATCCTAGTTTGTGGAAAAATTGAAATAGGTTAAGAAGTTAGTGGAAGAATGGGATAAGAGGAAAATGGATTTGTGTTAGGATACTATTTTGGAGACATGGGAGAAAATACGTAATATTTTCTCTCAAAATCTAGTAGGAGTCTTTTTTAAACAAGAATGGGCAGAACTTGGAGCTTTAGAGGAACAAAAGGATCATATTTTGGCAATTGAGGAAACTATGTGGAAATTAAAAATTTATATGACTTGGTTGGAGGAGGGGGATAGAAACACTAATTTTTTTCCTAAGTATGCATCTGATAGGAAATCTTTAAACATTATTTGGTAACTGGATGCACTTGATGGGTCCAAACTCATGAGTTGTAAGGAGCTTTTGGCAGTAGGACTAGCTCACCTAGAATCTCTATTCAAAGAGCCATTGGAGAGTCACATAGATGAGAATATGAGAGTAATTGGATTGTTCCCTAGTTTTTTTTATTATCTAGAATCAAATAACAAATTGGGGGCCCCAGTTACAAAGGAATAATTACAGGTGGTTCTCTTAGGTTTTAAGAGGCCCAAAAGTTTAGGCCCAGACGATGGACAATGGATTTTTACCTCGATCTCTTTGATATGTTGCTTGGTGAGATAATGAGGTAGTATAAGAATCAAGAGTCTTAGGAAGAATTTATGGTGCCCTTAATTCAATGTTTATTTCTTTAATCGTTAAGAATTCAAACCCCTTGTTAGAAAAACAAGATCCCAGAGAAATAAAATAAAACAAATACAAAAATAAAACACAAAATATGCACAATACAATAGAGAAACATACATGCATGGTTCACCGAGTGTGGGATATGTCCACTAGAGAAATTTCCAGGTCCTTTATTAGTATCAAACAAAATGAAGGGATACAACCTACAACACACCCGTTGTAAATTCCTCTTCTTTCTCTCACAGTCTCCTCTCTCAGAATACAATATTCACGATAATACCCAACCGCAATACAATACCCTCATAAAATATCATTTCCTTCTAGGGAAAAAAAAACCTAAAATAACTTCTACTGTCAGATATGCAACCTTATAGTGAACGGTCCATATTTACTATGAAATTACAATATTCGATAAGGAAAATTTTTCCAAAATTTTACTTTGGGGGCATTGTTGTTATAGAAATATTTGCCTCACCCTATGCAAACTTGCACATAGGGTCTTTTTCAATTTCCTTATGCATATTTGAAGTCCCTTTTTGCAAATCCTATAGCTAAAAACATTAATTTTCCACATATACACGCCCTACCTATTGTACAACATCCGTATATGCAGTTTTCACCACTACAACCCGCGTACATCAGGTTTTGTGCCAAAAATTAAAAAATGGTGTCGGGCTTTTATGTCACGTCACGAGATCCATGATCCTTGACCTTCCATATACTGGAAACGTTTTGACTGAACCCTTCAATTACACTTGAAGGTTATAAATGGGTCAAATCCGAGCTATGGAAAAGATGAGAAGAATTCCACTTTGAGAGAAAAGTTACTCTAGAGAAATTATTCACTTCATATTGAGCCTACATCCCTTTGTCCTTTTAATTTTGAAAACATTGTTCATCCCCTAATATCTTCCCTACTTGATTGAGAACCTCATTGTCTCTCTTCTATGAGCTTTCCTTTGGTGGAGGATTGAAGTGGTGGAGGCCCAACTGGAAGGGACTTAGTTTCTCGGTTTCGAACCATGTCGACACAGAAGTTTGTAATTCATTAACTTCTGCTAATTACATTTTAATAGAAATACTCTTTTCTCGTCCAACTAATATCTTGAAAATTTTTGAATTGTTTTTCCATGGGCGTATTTGTTATGAATGTTGATGGATTATTCTATTGAATGTGCTAACATTATATATTATCACCATATTCTTTCATTTCTTGGTTATGGAGGAAAAGTTGCAGGTGCATTTCTTTGAGTCAAGTGCTCAATGGTGGACTTCATCAAACATCCGGATGAGGTAGGCGTTCTATCTTGTCTTGCTAGCATATTTGTTTGTATAGCATACCCGCGATTAGTGTTAATTTCTGCAATCATTTCCGTCTGTTGTGGTTTACCCCTAGCCATAGAGATATTTTTCTCTTAACATAATGGGCGATCATACTGGGGATAGAATCTTATTTTCGGGGTTTGTAGTGTTTTTATCCTTAGATTTCTCTCATTTATATTGGGTTTCTTGTCATCTGACTGCTTGACAACATTTGTTCATTATGAGTATAAGTTTCTTAGCCTTCTCCTTATCTTAGTTTTGTTTTAAAACATATATGTAATTTTTTACCTGACAATCACGTACATACGCGTGTTGTCCTCCTGCAAGAGGCATATATACGCTTGTTTCCCCTAAACAGTCACGTACATCACCCTTTGTTTCTTGGTTCTTGGGTTTGATGGTTGTTGGGTAAGTTTTGATGGTTGCTGAGTCTTCTTGGGTCTCTGTTGTGACTGTTAAGTGTCTGTGGAATGATAGGAAACCTTTCGTTGGTTGAATTTTTGGGTGGTTCCTTTCTCATCATCCTTTTCATTTGATTGTCCTTCCATGTTGGTATGGGTGTTTTCTCCTTGATATCCTACTTGGTGTGTCTTTGTTTACATACATTAGAGTTTTTATATCAAGTTGTTGTTCAGTCCTTGCATTTTCATTCTTTTATTGAAAATACAAAAATATTAGGAATTTTACATTGTTGGAATTTGATCTTTTGAGTCCTTGTTATTGATATTAGTACATGTAAAGAAATATTTCATCTTATTTGAAATTGCATAACTAAATCAAGAATTTCATTTTTAAAATCATATAATTTATTGGGGATTGAAGTTAGGACTTTGCATTGTATTCATATTCATTTATTTTACTTGCTGAGTCATAACATCATTAGTTTTAGGACCACACCTTTTTGAATAAGTAAGGACACTAAAAGTAACACTGATAATTTAAAATTGATTAGAAACAATTTTATTTTTCTAGGGTGCACAAACTAGCTTAGGATCTAGAGCCTTGGAATAGGATTTTGTGAGTACACTTCTCCAAGGATATTAAATCAACATATGTGTCCAACTAAGGGAGTGGTGAAATCCATTATATAATCGATGACGTCAGGAGGATCCGCTTACACAAGCGTTAAAAACGAGGTCGCGTGAGGTTGGTTGAGGGGATATCCCCCCAATACCTTCTTAGTGTTAGATACATTTCTGGGGATCTATTCGTATATGGGGATATTGATGGTACCTTTACCTCTGTGAGAGGAGGTGCTTTCGAAGTTTTGATATTTATTAGCCTACCCATGCGGTGGACCTAAATTATGATTGTTCTCCTGTGCATCAGTTATATCATGGTTTCTTAGTTGCTTGACATAGGTACCACATAGGCTACTTGCAGGGGTTATTCTGCAGGTACCCTAGGTCAAATAAGGGTCAGACAACACACAACCTTTATGGAGGATTACCTCTTAGGGGGGATATGATTGACTGGTTATTAAGCCCACAAGGGCCCTTATAATGGATTTTGATACCTCTGATATTTACTAGGGAGTCTTAGGCCCCTCTTGGGAAAGACATACCTACTTTAGGGAGGGAGGCCCCTTTCAGCCACTTTATCATGTTTTTGTGCATATTGTCCTTTTGATTTTAGTTTGGTGTGCTCTTTGATTTCTAGTTGGCCTTAGGATTTCTTTTATATCTTGAGGCTTGAGGCATCATGGAGCCCGACTAGCTTCCCCATAGGTCTCGTCGCTTGTTACAGTCACCACTGCATTTTGAGTCTTTTCCTTCTAAAAGGCGTAAAGTTATCAAATGTGGTACACACACCTCCACTTATCAGATTTGTGATCATACAAGGATGAGTACTGAATCGATTCAAAAAGATATTGGGATTCCTTCGACTCCCATACCTACTATAGTTAACGGTACCCCTCCGACACCTTCAACCACAATGGTTGTAGTGCCAGAGGTGCCTATCATCACCTATGCCCATCCTATAGTTAATACTCAAGCTATATCCACGAACCATTTTGGGTCTCTTTGTCACTCACCGAGCTATAATGTTCAATCCATCCCCATGGGATCTATTCCTTTTTCTTATGGTATATCGAATTTCACATCGCAATTTTCAACCTCCATCACAGTGGTTGGTACAATTACTAGCATTGGACTTGGGGGAACAAATCCTCCACATACTCTTTTCTCATTTGGTGGTATCCATGTCCTGCAAATGACTTCTACCATTGGAGGCTTTCCCCCTTTTAACCCCGTGTCTAATAATATCGCTTCTGAATGGAGTAACCAACCTGGCGAACAAGTTATTTCTTATGGTACTTCCTTGACACCCACCTCCTCTGTATCGATTAAAACAAATATGTTTGGCATGAATAATCCACCTTTGTCCTCTTGATTCACACTCGGACGAGGTTAGTTTCATACCTTGGGCAACCCCCAACCTAGAGCCACTACGATTGGGGGCATTTTTTACAACCCTCACCAGAACCTTCCTACTAGAATGGTTCCCAACCAACCCCTCATGAATCATTCCAAAGGAGGATCTTACAATCATGGACAGGGCCATGGTGCTTACCAGAACCCTAGATGGTCTCTGATTCCCTAACAAAAATATTTCCAGGGAGCTTAGGGATAGATGTCGCAAACTCACCACCCTTTCCTAGCCATGCTTAATCTACTAGACTTATCTAAGTTAATGATTGACCCTGTGTGTCATGATACAACATGCCCCCCAATCCCCACTAAGCTTCCTTTGTATGTTCCAAAATTTGAGGGTAAAACTAGTGAGGATCCTAGTGATCACATTACTAGTTTTCACCTTTGGTGCTCTTCAAATTCCCTTAATGACGATTCTATTAGGTTAAGATTGTTTCAATGCACCCTCATGAGGGTCGTCACAAAATGGTATACTGAGCTACCTAGAGGGTCATACAAGACTTTTAATCAGATGGTTTTAGTCTTCCTCAACCACTTCCAATTGTTGGTTCGTTACGATGCCGGCATAGAACTTATGTTGAACTTTCGTTAGGACAAGGCCACTCATCTCTTGGATCACATCCAGGAGTGGAATAGACATAAGAGGTTGATCAAGGCCTACATACCCTCGGAATTCCTGCTAGGGTGGTTCCTTAAGTTTCTCCTGCCTTTTATTTCGAAGGATGTTTTTACATCTGGGGTTACATCTGAGGAAGAAGAAAATTTTAAATCCCAATAGTTAGATCTTATATATGCTCAGTCTAGGATGTTATACAAGATTATTTGAGACACACTAAGGTCAAACTATGACCCTAGACAAAATCCCAGGCCTCGTGTCGATGGCATTGTAGGCTCCACCAATGTGAAATCTGGAGACTTGATGACAAGCCATTTGAAAGAGTTGTCTCTAAACTAGTCTATAGGAGGGCCAAGTTCATCTGTGTCCTCCAATCCCATTTAGTCGGCAGATGTACATTCTGTGCAATCGTCAGTCAGCCCAAATGGTAACCAACAACCAGGAGGGAATAAAAAGAAAGGATGTAATAAGAATCGTAAGGGTCGGATGAAAAATAAGAAACCCAAGGACAATGGTAATAATTTGAAGACAGATAATAATGTTGGTGAGGGAAAGAAAGAAAGGTGGAAGGTGAAGTTTCCCTGTAAGCTTTGTATAGATGATCATCTCACCCATTTATCCCACAAACTTTTGAAAGCTATGAGGATTTTATCTCTACTACCCGTCGTGCTGACTAATGATTTTCCATATAACTAGCACATGGTCTTGAGCTCCTCAAATGCCAAAAATGTGGTGAGAGGGAGTAAAATCCACTAATGCAAGATGATGACCATGTATGCATCAATATGGTGAAATATGAGGTTAATGTAGCCACTCGGTCTTGTGATTACAATTCTCCACAAACTCTACCTGGTCTAGAGACTCCCCCTCCTCCAAAGACGCCCTTACAGATCGAAACACCAAATCCCTTGCCTCATATTTCGAAAGGAGTACTCAAGAACTCTAACTACAACCTTAATGCTAGAGCCACTCAAAATTACTCTATTGTTGAGGACCTATGTCAAAGCCATTGTGAGATGTCGGATCTGGAGATACTCTATACTTGTCCTTCATAGAGTAATGCCTTGCTATCTATGCTAGGATCTCTAGATCCTTGTGGCTCAAAAGTTATCAATTTTGACGTCACAGATGTGAAGCCTCACTTTCCTTACCATGTGGCATTCCAAATCCACGTGGGCTACTCGAGGTATAGCATCAAGCATACTGTTTTTTATGAAGGCACTGCAACACATGTGATGTCCGTGGTCTGATGGAAATCCCTCAACTCTCTGACCCTTTCTCAGTCTCTGACCATGTTGACTGATTTTGACGGTCATTCCTTCCACCCTCACAGTATTATTCCTGCCTTTCTGGTCCATTTAGTTGGGAAGATGGTAGAGGTGGATGTCGAGGTGGTTGATGCACCTCTTGACTATAACTTGTTACTAGGACACAATTGGACTTACATTATGACTGTAATCATATCATCCATCTTTCATACTCTTTTCTTTCCTCATGATGGGAAGATCATGGCGATCAACCGATTTTCCTTTATGTATGCTCGTCCCAATGATCTGTTGGACCGTCGATCCCCGTGATCGACAATTCTCTACCAACAACTGAGAATATTGGTGTTGAAATGTATTCATCCCTTATGGGTACCTTTGACTTCATGGCACCAGTTCACCATATATATTCCATGTCTAGTAGGCTCGTTTTTTCAGAGAGGTTCGTTCCTTTCCGAACTTCCTATTTTAAGAATACTTGGACCCTACCTTCCTTGAATATGTCTTGTGAAGGTTAGTTACATTCTGGAATGGCCATGACTGGTTCTATGTTAAGAACCTGAATAGATCTGATTACAAAATACCACAATAGTACCAAATATATTTGAATACAGTCACCACACAAGATATATGAAACAATATAGAAACCCACCACTTTATTATATCAAAACCCTTAGGGTAGGGCAACACTATACAATGGATCCTAGTATGGAAGGAATCCTCTCCTGTTCACTTGCCTCTTCGAGGGGGTATCCTCCTATTGAGCTACCGCTCCAAATACAATAATTCTCTTCATATCTCATTACATTGCTTGAGCCCCTTTATATAGTGCTACCATCACCTAAGAACATTCTATAGGAGGAATCTTCTAGAAGTAGAACCTTCTAAGAAATCCTCTTACATTTATTATATCTAACTACCATAGTGGGCCTTATTTAATAATATAGTGGACTTAGTCCACCTTACATTGAATGACCTCCACTATTATCACTATGGGCCCTCTGCCCCCCCCACTACCTCTTTAGCTACCTTACATTACATCCCCCTTATGAAAGAATTTTCCTCAATTCTTGATGTACAACCATATACCAAGGTCCCATGGATAATTGTGGACCATAATGATGAAGAAGACTAGAGAACCAAGGTCCCATGTAGAAAGGAAAGCCACCATGCTGAAGTAGTCCAACCACCATTCTAAGCTCGAGTCCCATGTCTAAGTGTTCATGTGAACTCCCCGTGCCCAATAACCAACTCAAAATGATGCTTCAAAGACTGACACCTATCATGTGGATCCAAATAAGAAGATCCATCCACATAGTGGAAAAGGGTTGTAGAAGAATTTGGAAGGAATAATAACACTTTAGAATATGTAGAACGGACACTGGTAATAATCATTGGCTCTCGATTTGTCACATTTATGCTCTCTACAGAAGGTGGATTAGAGTCATCAAATAAAATATAAAAGTGGTTGTCGTCCCAGAAATGAAAACTATCCATATACCAATCATCACAATCGGCCTAAAAATCATACCAAACATATATTTCTTGATTATATTCATCCCTGATGTCCACCATAAGAAATATTTGTTGCGTGTTATCCAATGAATCTTGAATACTATGAAAACTATCATTGAGGCTATTTGCAAGGTTATGCACTCTAGCATCCAATGTGTCACAATTTGGATTTGAATGCTTCAAGAATTCCCTTGAGGGTTTGAGAGGAAATATCCATCTGATCACCCTATGAACTCTTCGGTCCCATAGCCGTCACGAAAAAACTCAAAAAATAGAACAATAACTTACTGTAGAAAATTGCGGCGTTTTTCGGAAAAACCCTGAAAAATTGTTGAATTTAAAATGCTCATAACTTTACTTCCCGGACTCCGATTTGGCTTATTTGTTTTTTGAAATTGGGTGAAATTGTGAGAGGAACTCAGATCTATAATTTGTTTGGGAGAATTCGGCCTCCAGCTGCTACATAAATAAATAAAAATCGTGTCACCGTTCGTGGAAAAAACCCTGAAAATTGCGGATTTTGAAACTTCAATATTTTGACTTCCCGAACATTGTTTCGGACGATTTTTTATTTATTTTTAAATTGGCTATTTTTCTGAGAGGAAATCAGATATACAACCTATTTCTGCAAATTTTGCACAGAAATATACCAAAAAGTTCTGGAATTTCGTGGCCCTTTTTTTTCTTCTCCGAAAAACAAATCTGCAAAAATAAAAATATTTGCCCACAATGTCTGCCAAGGAAATTGCTCTGATACCACTTCTTAAGAACTTGAATATATATGATTACAAAATACCACAATAGTACCAAATATATCTGAATACAGTCACCACACAAGATATATGAAACAATATAGAAAACCACCACTTTATTATATCAAAACCCTTAGGGTAGGGAAACACCATACAATGGATCCTATTATGGAAGGGATCCTCTCCTATTCACTTGTCTCTTTGAGGGGGAATCCTCCTATTGAGATACCGCTCCAATTAAAATAATTCTCTTCATATCTCATTACATTGCTTGAACCCCATTATATAGTGCTACCATCACCTAAGAACATTCTAGAGGAGGAATCTTCTAGAAGTATAACCTTTTAGGAAGTCCTCTTACATTTATTATATCTAATTACCCATTTATTACATCCAACTACCATAGTGATCCTTTATTAATATAGTGGACCTAGTCCACCTTACATTGAATGACCACATTCTCATATATTAAATGACTTCCATTAATAACACATAACTACATTCCCATTGGGTATCTCCCTAGGTATACTACATTTTTATCTAGGCCATTCTAGGAAAGTGCTACGTTAATAACTTCTTTGCTAGCTTCCATGGGTCCATCTTTCTTACTAAGAGACACATCCTACAATGTGATTTTCTTTTTCTTGTACCACAACTTTAAAAACATCTTTTGCACATTAATATTAATGGTACCTGTTGCATTCCTTATACACACTTGCAAACGTGAGCTAAGTCTGGCTCACTTAGTGTGTCCTTGGAGGCACAATGCCTAGGTTCACAACCTACGATGTCACTTTGACCGGAACCTCTTTCGTCTAGGCTTACTCCTAGGGAAGCCAAAGGGGGTAGACCTTAGTTACTAAGTGTGTTAGAATTAGGTTTTAGGATTTAATTTTAATTTTTCAAGGTTAGAGGGGATTCTAATCCTAATATGCTAAGACAACCATGAAATATGCAAGGGTTAGCATGAGAAGCAAGCCTTTTCCCTAGGTCAACTCAGACTAGTGCCTAGAAATTGGGCAAGGGGTCAACTAGATTAAAGGGTGTTTCTTTACAAAATATTTACAAGTTATAAACAGTTTTACAAAAGAATAACTCAATAAAAGAAACCATGTACATTTACTTACAATATTTACAACTTAAAGAATGATAGATTAAAACAACAATCTAACCAAGTATTTGTTCAATATGTGCATGATATAGAAGATCAAAGCATCAAATTACATCACCATTTGCACAATATTATCATCAATACATTACTTCATCAACAATATTACAAAGGAGAGTTCAGCACAATTATTATGAAGATATTGAAGAGAAGCTACACTCTTGATTATTAAGCCCCCCAAGTATTCTAGTAGATTTGGCCAAGGGTTTAATAGTTAGGCTTTTCTTAAAGATTTACAAATTTTATTATCTTTCACCAAAGCCTCCTCCTCCTGTTGCTAAATAGTTGTTGGATGCTCAAGATAGTATGGCAACGAAGCCAACCCTAGCGGAACCAGTCAGCCCTAACAGTAAGAGTACTTCCCGGAGAGGACACCCACCTGGAGCGCCATGGGGCAATCCCCTGCCACTACCCTCCGTTATTTTCCTCAAACCCGTTTTAGATGGTGGAGATGGTGATCTAAGGTACCCTAAAATAGTATATTAAGTATATATAATAATTAGGTAGACTTTTAGGTGATTTAAAGAGTGCTTAGAATATTTTAAAGTACCTTTTAAGTGCAAATTAATGAGATGGCCGAAACTGTTACTTGCTCAAAAAGTGTGTTTCTTAAGCTTAAATCAATGAGTGAATCAACACATGTAAAGAAAAATAATAGAGATAGCTGAAAGAAATAAATATTATCACATACACATCAATTGAAGTTTGATTAGAGACAATAGATAAATGGCAAGAACAAGTTGTCTTAAGAGATGAGAAAGAAAATTATTAGGTTTCTTTGCCGACTTAACCATTCAACAAATTTCAAGCCCAAGACGTGGCTACCAATAGATGTGAGCAATGAACCAATAAATCACTTATGTGTTAAACACTTTTAGATGTATCAAGCATGAATAGTAAAACATGTGCTTAAGATAGAGATTAAGAGCTTGAAAAGAAATGAACTAAGCAAGATCCAAATAGAAAAACTTAAGTGTGTTGCATAATGGGCCTAAGATGATGAGATTAGATATATAGCATAAGCATTAAGAACATTAAACCATTAGATCAACCACATCACATGTGAATTAAAGCATTAACACACTAGCCTTACCTCTTTGGGGTGTTCCTCTCCCAACTAGGTAGGTTATTAAATTATCTTGTCTTAGTTAGATTAAGTGTTCTTTAAATCTTAGTTATTAGGGAAAACAAATGAAATATGAACAAAGGAAAAGTAAACTAATCTACAAGCTAATCTACAAACAACCAAGAAAATACCCACGTCAAGGTTGAGAAGGTGCCCTCACCTTCTAAATCTTGCGGTGAAGCTAGAATAAAACTCAAAAGAATAAAGGGAAAAAGCTAGATATACCCATGTCCTACCTACCCACAAGCTTAAAGAAGAGGGGAGGTTGTACCACTTCCCCTCTTACACTTCAAGCTTGAACAATCAAACAAATAAGAATAAAAATTGCACTTCTAGGCTAGAAAAAGACAAGAGGGTGATAAAGATAGCTACCAAACTCCCCAAGGGGTCTTGTAGTGTTGGGTGTGTCTCTTTGGGGTAGCCAAGAGCCTCTAATCAGATCTGATATACCTGTAAAAACAACAAGCTTTTCTTGCTAGGATGGCTACATACAACCAAATAATGTTAAGGAAACCCTTGCCTTTTTGGGGCAAGAACTTTCCACAAGTGAAAGATATATATTTTATATGATTTTGACCTATCTAAACAATGATATGCTAGCTGAAAATGAGATGGATGTACAACAATATTAAGAGAAAAGTAATAGATCTAGATAGTTGGAGTGTGAAAAAGCTTCAAGTGACCCTTCCCTTCTAGAAGGAATTCCCAATGAAACTTTAGAGGTGAACCTGCAATACCCTTTCAAATCCAAGCATACACAAGATAATACGTTGATGCAATGATAATAAATGACCCTTCAATTTAAATCATACATAAAAATCTATAGACCAATAGACATACACACTACCAAGCCTACTTAGATAACACTTTATCTAAGATCTAGTGTTGCAAGAAACAAGAAAGAAAATTAAACAATATTACCTCCCATGCATAAGAATAGCAAGCACACGCATTACCCTTCTTGTTGTCCTCCAAATATTCCAAAATATTATTACCAAAGAGAGATAGTCTTGGAGAGGAATACTCCAAAACCCTAGAGCAAGAATGAAATGAGAATGAATGAAATGACGAGAGAGAGAGGAAAATCAAGTAGCATAACAATAGCTCAAGTTATGGTGAGTTGGGAGAGAGAAAAGAGATCCATTTATACTTGGAAAGGAAAACCTACCCTCTCTTGGATCCAAGCCAAGTGTCCACCACCAAGCAATAGAGTAGATCTCTAGGCTAGGGCGCACTTCCTAGGGTTTGCACAATAGTTCTAGGGTGTAGAAAATTAGAAAAATTAATTAGATAGATCTAATGGCATGTAGGAAGTGTGATATTTGTGCAAGGGATGTGAAGAGACTCAAATAATTTTTTAATAATTATTTGTGGAGTTTCTAGATGAGGGTGGGTGCACCACTCTTGGAGGGAACACCTCTTGGGATGAGGACAAGATGATGAGAGGTGATGAATGAATGTAGAGTGTTGGGATCACAAAAAGGATCAAAGATAGGTGTGGGATCCATGCTAAGGTGTGGTGAAGATTTTCTCACAAATAAAAAAATGTAACTTTTATTGGAGAGACAAAAATGAGGGCGTAACTCTCTTGGAGAGCGCTCCCCATGGTCAAAAATCAACCCAAATGTTAGTATGGGTGATGTGGAGTGAAAGGTATCACCACTAGGGGTGAAGACAAGGCTAAATGAAGTGAAATATTAGGAGAGGGGTCCACACTCGAGTCACAATAAAATTAAAAATGAAAAACGTCAATCCCCTTAGGGGGGCGCAACTTTTGAGTGTAGAGGTGACAAAAGGGGTTAAACAAGGTTGGTAGGATAAGTTTATGCTTAGGGGGTATCTCTATAACCATAATTTCAACATTTCACATCATCTAACTCATTATTACAATTTTACATTTTGCCATGTTTGGACTTTAAGAATTAAAATTGTTGTTTTAGACTGACTGACACTCCGGGTGGACTAACACATGGCTAAAGTTGTCTGACTGAGCTGAAACTTGGTCCATGGATGTAGGGGGTACTATTCCATTTCTTTTGAGCACAGATACCCCTATCAAAAGTCCAAGGATCCAGGTTTTACAGTTATTGCTAAAAAATAATTAATTAATTAAATAATTAAACCTCCAAACTTAGGGAAATTTAATTAAAAATTAATTAATTAAAAAAAAACTAACCTAGACTCGACGGAATTTCACGAAAATTTCTATGATTTCTTTCATGGTCATTTACAATGAATTCCCTATATAGTTACCAAAACATAATCCCACTAGAACGTCATTCGCCACTTTGGAGGACTTATGTAAAGTGTGAGCGAAAAACTCAAGGGAAATCAATAAGGCTGAAAAACCCACTGATATCCTGAGGATAAAAAACCCTCGATGAACAGAACTCTCCTAGTGAACCAATACCAAGGTAACTGACCTAGATATGACTCATGTAGACCTATTACATTATTAACCCACAAAGGGGTGCAAAAATTCCAATTACAAAAATAAGTGCTAGGCCAAACACTGCCATGTAGAACCAAAAGTCTTCAACAGCACTGCATCTAACGATGCATCTCTTCATGGCACATGAGTTTACCACTGGTGCTAAATGGGTGGTCAACATATGAATCCACATGGGGACATGTGTTCGATCTTCTCACTTCGAGATGGAGAGCATACAAGAATCCAGCACCTACAAAATAGAGTGCTCACTGTAGTGCACACCAATAACCAACATTAGAATACATTTATACATGATTAAATCAATGAATTCTATACAACATTTACATAATGAAATAACTAAAGTACAACATTAATAATTTTACAACAAATGAAATCTATGGTACTGAATTTGTTTTCTAAGTACATATTGACATAATAAATTGAAATAATACAAAATTAAAATACAAGGAAGGGTTAGAGATACGTTACAACCACCCATGCAATGGGTGAAATGATGCCAAAAGTGTCTGAAGCATCCTAGTCCAGGATGACTCACAGAAGACCCCTTCCCAAGTTTTATCAACTTGGAACTTTTTGTGAGGGAGAACTAGCCAAGTACCATGCTCCTTCTTCCTTTCAACCAAACACTGGAATATGACAAGTCGTGTAAATTTTGAATACTTTGCTACTCATGACTGTCAATGTGGGAGACCAACGAATAATTATAATGATATGACATCGTCAAAGTAAATTTGCCTTCCATTTCCACATAATTCTGCATTAACTCATCTTCTGGTTGGGAAGTTGGAAAAGAACATACCATAGGAACCATCATATTGTTTTCTTCAAGATTTTCAAAGTTACCCTTAAAAAAATTTGGTTCCTCGGGAGGAGGGTGGGGACTTGAATCATCTAGATATTCAACATTTTCCAACTCAAGTTTCTTTACCTCCTCAAAATAAATGACTGTCTCATCCATGGATTCATCTGGAATTTCCCCATGAACTTCCTCATCTTTTTCTTTGTCAAGCTCAAGTTCAAGGGGGTCTGTATATTCAATACAAGTTTATGTAAGATCATCTTTTATGACCTCCAATTGATCTTCTATGGTCGTAATTTGTTCATTAATGGCTTCACATTATTCATCCTGGGAAAGCTGCACGTTCTGAATTATTTCTTTAAATTCCTTAATGTGATCTGGTGGAGTATCAACCTCATTGTCTGAACTAGTTGTTTCAAAAGATAGAATATTTTTGCTCTTCCATGTTTCCATAAAATCATCAACCAATTCATCGTAAAATACACTCCGATCATGCCCAAACCTTTCCAAAAATGCATGCAACAAGTCCTGTATGGTCTCGAATCTCCCATCAGGTGAATCATGAAACCAATTAAAAAGTTTATCTATATCAAGGGTTACGGAAAAAATTTTCATTAGAATGTCCTCATAAATAGGTGGATCACACCATTCATCAATATTTAGTGAAGGCCCTGATGTGAGTACTAGCATCATCATGATCACCATAGCAGGAGTGTTTTCAAAGGCTTCTGAAGATCTATCATGAGGGTAGCCAACGATTCCCGAAAAATCAATAAGATCATAAAAATCATCAATTTATAACTAGATCATTTAAACAAAGGTCTAAAGAAAAGCACTCGGACCCAAGATTACCAAGGATCCAACAAGAAGAAGGACAAGCTAACTTCACCCACAAACTCTTCCAAGTTTAAGGATGAAGCAAAACAAGCCAGGAATTCCTTCTTGCAAAATACCTTTTCAAATTATTTTAAAGTGGAGTTTTCAGATGACCAAGTTTATTTCAGACAAACAAGAGCATCAAACTAGGCAAAAACAAGAAGAAAAAAAAAAGTTAATTTGTTAAGTTTGGAACAAGAATTGGATATCAGTGAGTGCTTCTTCTACAAGAATTTCAAGTAGCCCACAAGGACTTCTCCTTGCAGTATACTTGATAGATTTGTTCAATGGAGTCGCCAGTTGGAAAAGAATCACACAAAGATAACCAATGAAAGCTCAAATAATTATTAGTTCTTAAAAAGTTAAGTCGTTAAGACCAAGGATAAATGACTTATCCCCGACAACGGCGTCAAAGATATTGTCATCTGTATATACACTTGCAAACGTGAGCTAATTCTGGCTCACTTAGTGTGTCCTTGGAGGAACAATGCCTAGGTTCACAACCCACGTTGTCACTTTGACCAGAACCTCTTCCCTTTAGGCTTACTCCTAGGGAAGCCAAAGGGAGGTAGACCTTAGTTACTAAGTGTGTTAGAATTAGGTTCTAGGAGTTAATTTTAATTGTTTAAGGTTAGAGGGGATAACAATCCTAAGTTGCTAAGGCAACCATGCAATATGCAAGGGTTAGCATGAGAAGAAAACCTTTTCCATAGGTTAACTAAGACTAGTGCCTAGAAATTGGGCAAGGGGTCAACTATATTAAAGGGTGTTTATTTACAAAATATTTACAAGTTATAAACAGTTTTACAAAAGAATAACTCAATAAAAGAAACCATGTATATTTACTTACAATATTTACAACTTAAAGAATGATAGATTACAACAACAATCTAACCAAGTATTTGTTCAATATGTGCAGGATATAGAAGATCAAAGCATCAAATTACATCATCATTTGCACAAGATTATCATCAATACATTACTTCATCAATAAGATTACAAAGAAGAGTTCAGCACAATTATTATGAAGATATTGAAGATAAGATACACTCTTGATTATTAAGCCCCCCAAGTATTCTAGTAGATTTGGCCAAGGGTTTAATAGTTAGGATTTTGTTAAAGATTTACAAATTTTATTATCTTTCAGCAAAGCCTCCTCCTCCTGTTGCCAAATAAATGTTGGATGCTCAAGATAGTATGGCAACAAGGCCAACCCTAGCAGAACCAATCAGCCCTGACAGTAAGAGTACTTCCTAGAGATGACACGCACCTGGAGCACCACGGGGCAATCCCCTGCCACTACCCTCCGTTGTTTTCCTCAAAGTCGTTTTAGATGGTGGATATGGTGGTCTAAGGTACCCTAAAATAGTCTATTAAGTATATATAACAATTAGGTAGACTTTTAGGTGATTTAAAGAGTGTTTAGAAGATTTTAAAGTACCTTTTAAGTGCAAATTAATGAGATGGCCGAAAGTGTTACTTGCTCAAAAAGTGTGTTGCTTAATCTTAAATCAATGAGTGAATCAACACAGGTAAAGAAAAATAATAGAGATAGCTGAAAGAAATAAAGATTATCACATGCACATCAATTGAAGTTTGATTAGAGACAATAGATAAATGGCAAGAACAACTTGCTTTAAGAGATGAGTAAGAAAATTATTAGGTGTGTTTGCCTACTTAACCATTCAAAAAATTTCAAGCCCAAGACGTGGCTACCGATAGATGTGAGCAATGAACTAATCACTTATGTGTTAAGAACTTTTATATGTATGAAGCATGAATAGTAAAATGTGTGCTTAAGAGAGAGATTAAGAGCTTGAAAATAAATGAACTAAGCAAGATCCAAATAGAAAAACTTAAGTGTGTTGCCCAATGGGCTTAAGATGATGAGATTAGATCTATAACATAGGAATTAAGAACATTAAACCATTAGATCAACCACGTCACATGTGAAATAAAGCATTAACACACTAGCCTTACCTCTTTGGGGTGTTCCTCTCCCAACTAGGTAGGTTATTAAATTATCTTGGCTTAGTTAGATTAAGTGTTCTTTAGATATTAGTTATTAGGGAAAACAAATGAAGGAAGAAACAAAGGAAAAGTAAACTAATCTACAAGCTAATCTATAAACAATCAAGCAAATACCCACGACAAGGTTGAGAAGGTACCCTTACCTTCTAAACCTTGTGGCGAAGCTAGAATAAAACTCAAAAGAATAAAGGGAAAAAGCTAGATCTACCCATGTCCTACCTACCCACAAGCTTAAAGAAGAGGGGAGGCTGTACCACTTCCCCTCTTACACTTCAAGCTTGAACAATCAAACAAATAAGAAGAAAAAGTGCACTTCTAGGCTAGAAAAAGACAAGAGAGGGTTAGAGATAGCTACCAAACTCCCCAAGGGGTATTGTAGTGTTGTGTGTGTCTCTTTGGGGCAGCCAAAAGCCTCTAATCATATCTGATATACCTGTAAAAACAAAAATATTTTCTTGCTAGGATGGCTACACACAACCAAATAATGTTAAGGAAACCCTTTCCTTTTTGGGGCAAGAACTTTCCACAAGTGAAAGATATATATTTTATATGATTTTGACCTATCTAAACAATGATATGCTAGCTGAAAATGAGATGTATGTACAACAATCTTAAGAAAAAAGTAATAGATCTAGATAGTTGGAGTGTGAAAAAGATTCAAGTCACCCTTCCCTTCTAGAAGGAGTTCCCAATGAAACTTTAGAGGTGAACCTGCAATACCCTTTCAAATCCAAGCATACACAAGATAATATGTTGATGCAATGATAATAAATGACACTTCAATTTAAATCATACATCAAGATCTATAGACCAATAGGCATACACACTAACAAGCCTACTTAGATAACACTTTATCTAAGATCTAGTGTTGCAAGAAACAAGAAAGAAAATTAAACAATATTAGCTCCCATGCATAAGAATAAAAAGCACATGCATTACCCTTCTTGTTGTCCTCCAAAGCTTCCAAAATATTATTACCAAAGAGAGATAGTCTTGGAGACGAATACTCCAAAACCCTAGAGCAAGAATGAAATGAGAATGAATGAAATGACAAGAGAGAGAGAGGAAAATCAAGTAACATAACAATAGCTCAAGTTATGGTGAGTTGGGAGAGAGAAAATAGATCCATTTATACTTGGAGAGGCAAACCTACCTCTCTTGTATCTAAGCCAAGTGTCACCCACCAAGCAATAAAGTAGATCTCTAGGCTAGGACGCACTTCCCAGGGTTTGCACAATAGATCTAGGGTGTAGAAAAATAGAAAAATTAATTAGATAGATCTAATGACATGTAAGAAGTGTGGGATTTGTGCAAGGGATGTGAAGAGACTCAAATAATTTTTTAATAATTATTTGTGGAGTTTCTAGCTGAGGGAGGCCGCACCACTCTTGGAGGGCGGACCTCTTGGGATGAGGAGAAGGTGATGAGAGGTGAGGAATGAATGTAGAGTGTTGGGATCACACAAAGGCTCAAGGAGAGGTGAGGGATCTGTGCTAAGGTGAGGTGAAGAGTCTCTCACAAATAAAAAACGTAACTTTTATTGGAGAGACAAAAAGGAGGGCGTAACTCTCTTGGAGAGCGCTCCCCATGGTCAAAAATCAACCCAAATGTTAGTATGGGTGATGTGGAGTTAAAGGGATCACCACTAGGGGTGAA
>ML850729.1:31788-46577 GCA_009831015.1 Picea engelmannii
CCCATAGTACATGGTCATGGTGTAGAACAAAATCCTCATGTTAATCACCATATATGACCAACTTTGGTCAACTAGTAATATATGGGTTGAGATATGTGCCACTACGAGAGATTTGGAATAGAGCCACATAAATGTCTTGTAGGATTAAATAAAAACACACATGGTCTATGTGAGAAATTTATGTTTGATACACCTCCACCAATACCTTTTAGAAAACCAAATCCACTATATTCTAAGTTTAAACTCATTGTTCCTTATGTATATGATATATTTATTTGTGTGTTTTAGACCTTGCATACTCATTATGATGTCCCCATATATTTTGCACAACAACTCTATTGTGAGTTTTTTTTGCATATGAAACCTAGGCATACCATTCTCCTTTATAATTGTTTTTCGTCAAATCATACTTATGATCATCCTAATGCTTCAATAGGCGATCATTATGTTCCCCCCCTCAAAGACTCGTTCCCGCACCTAGTAGAAAAATTTCCGCTATAAATTATTAAGCTAACCTTTCTCAAGTTTCCTATGTGGCTAGGTGTAACCTAGATGATATAATAGACGTTGGTTTGGATAGGGTAAATTTGGGGATCACTATGACTCATAGGTCTCCACTCATGCCAACGAAACTAGCTATCCCTTTCTATCTATATTTGAGCCATGTCATATATTGATCTAGCTACCTATTTGTTGCAATGTTAAGATGCATATTTTGCACTTTATTGAAAATCATCTTTGATGGGCATGGGAAAGGTAATATTAGAAATATTGAGGAATGTTTACATTTAATATAGTAGATCAAATCATTTTTAACACGGTTCAATGCTTGATTATAGTTGGGATTTTTTTAAACTAGTATTTTTACTTATTGCACTAAATTTTTTTTTTATGTATTAAAATTTGTCAATAATGTTGTGTGTTTAGAGTGTGAAAAATGGTAAGGGTTCTTGTACCACATCATGTGTTCCATGAGGTTGTTGATATTCAAGTTTTCAAACAAGTATAATTGTTTTATAAGCATTGATGTTATTTCAATATTATAAGTTTTTTAGTGTTATTATTTAACTAATCATAATCAAGTTAACTTAGTTGGAATTTGTATTATTTGTTAATAATGGTGATTGACACATACCTATCAATTTGATCATTAGTTCACAATAGAAATGGTTGATCAATTTTCTAGAAACCAATGATATTATTGTGAGATTATGTGACTCCACAATATAACTTTGATGTCATGTAGTACATTATCATCAACTCTTAGGAATTCATTAGAAATGTGATAGTATACCTCACTCCCAATGAAGGATCTAATTTTGAGGCTAAGGAATCATTCGAAACATCTATTTCCTATGGCCAATCATTGTCTTCCTCCCTCCCTAGAGTTATCCTCCTCACATAATAGGCTATGTGTAAGACCCTCACCCAAAGAGGTGTGGGTATCCTTTGTGGCATGAAGGATCTAATTTTGAGGCTAAGGAATCATTCTAAGCATCTATTTCCTATGGCCAATCATTGGCTTCCTCCCTCCCTAGATTTATCCTCCTCACATAATAGGCTATGTGTAAGACCCTCACCCAAAGAGGTGTGGGCTGCCTTTGTGGCACCATCATGGGTGGATAGTTTGGTTGACCATGATGCCTTAGCATAGATGAAAGTAATATATTTTGGGGTTTTCTTGGAAAGGAAACTTCAAACAAACATCTTGGTTGATTGGAAATATAGTGTGGATAGGTTGTGGAGACTTGGGAACCCTTGTGAATATAAAAGGCACTCCACAAACAGACTGCAAAAACATGGGCACCCTTGACAGATTGGGCATGTTAAAGATGAATCAATTTGGATGCGCCAAGAAGTGGGCTAGACTTGGCTAGAGACTTGAGGAGTTAGAGTGTCAAGACTTATATATATTGGCTGAGTGGGAATTCCACACTTGGGAGTACATATGGGTGGTTGAAGTTCCTTTGGGAATAGTTTTCCACATATCATGGTCGCAAAATGTAATTGTTGGTTGCACTCCCTTGGAAACACATTCCTCTTGGAATATTGAGATGGGAGGTGAATCAGTATGAGCACAGTTAGTACTTTTAATCACAATATAAAACCTCCAATAATGTTCAATGGTTTATCATTAACATTCAATATATCATCAACACCATAATTCAATGCCTAAACATCACATAAACACAATACACCATAATTTTATGTGGAAACCTAATTCGGGAAAAAACAACTGAATGATTTTCTTATTTATCGAAGACTACATTCATTGGAAGCACCAACTTTCTGTTTCTTCAACTATAGTTGGAAGGAGGCTCCAACCCTCTATTTATAGGCTTCAACCTGAAGGAAGTTGCAAGTCCCTAATTTATAGAATTCAACCTGAAGGAATCTCCAACTCCCTAATTTATCGGCTCCAATAGGAAGGAACCACCCTAAAACGTAAATGTAGACCAATCTATCACTACATATGTCACTATAATTGATAACTTGTTGTTGTTTCTAATATATATGTTGTTGCTATTGATTTCAATATCTCATCAAGACTACAACCACAGATACCTCATACCGAGATCCAAAAGAGAGTTCTCCAAATCAAATACTTATGAATCACTATGACATATCTGTTCATGATTTCTTCAAAATACATACCCTAACATACACAAGAATAAATACCTTCAACCTATAGCTAACTTGAGTTTTAGATCTCTGATATTCAACAATTTTCCTTCATAGGTCCACAACCCACACATTTACTACTCCCAAATGTCCACACTCTTTCTCATTGCAACTCACAGATGTCCATGTTTTTCCTCCTAAAACTTGCATATTTACACAAGGAATCGGGATCTATAATTTTTGCTCCATACGCTTGGTTCTTGCAAACATCTACCCTCACTGGACATCGCTAACTTCGACATATTAGTTTTATATCTGCTAATTAGTATTCACATAAGTTATATTCAATTGAATCTTCTCTGTGTTTTAATGAGCATCCCATGATGACATGCAACTGAAATGCAACTTGTTAACTTTTGTTTATAATTACTTTAATAGGGGCCTTCCTGGGATTGAAAAATCTAAGACATTGTCGAACAGGATTAGCATCCAGGTGAGTTTTAATCTCATGTTCGAAAATTCGAGGGTAGATTCCTGACATCTATTCATATGACCAAGAGTATACATCTTGGAATTCCTTGAAGAGTTTGTTGTAGATCATACTTTCTTCTGATGAACAATTTGCATTGATGTATCCATTTTAAATCTTTCTAGGGATATGAGAGGTATCGATCATGATCGTAGGGGAGATACTCGCCATGTTTCCTTCGACATAAATTTCATGCTTATCATCTCGCTCAACGTAGACCTAAAATTGTCTTGCTCGATTATGGTAAGATCTGGGAGGAAATAAGAGCGATGATGCATATCATCCCAAGGTCTGTCAGAACCAGTCATGGCCTCAATGATAGCTTCATATGAAGGTAAATTATTATCGAGGAAGTCACGTGAACAAGACGATGAAGTGGCCCACACGGGCTCTAGAACATGATCCTCCTCGTCCATCTACAAGGTAACAGGATTCATATCGACGGAAGAGTCAAGAACAGATTGATACACAATCTCTGTTGTCAATAGTGGCATGGCCATTCCAGAATGTAACTAACCTTCACATATTATGGTCATTTTTATCAAGATATTACTTCCCATGTAGTATAGCTAGGGAGTTAATATGGGGTACCTAGGGAGGTATCCAATGGGAATGTAGTTATGCGTTATTAATGGAAATCATTTAATATATGAGAATGTGGTCAATCAATGTAAGGTGGACTATGTCCACTATATTAATAAAGGCTCACTATGGTAGTTGGATGTAATAAATGTGAGAAGGCTCTATAGAAGGTTCCTAGGATATAGGGAGAGCTATATAAAGAAGTGTAGCCAATGTAATGAAACATGGTGAAGAATATTGTGATTGTACAAGGAAGGATTGCTTAAGGAGTTTTATCCTTCCATAAGGATTAATATATGGTGTTACCCTACCTCAAGGGTTTTCTCTATTTCTTGTGTTCATGTTATGGTGAATGGTTTATGGTTTATTCTTGGTGATTATATTTGTAGATATATTTAGGTACTTAACAATTGGTATCATAGCACTTTCCTTGGCCAAAGAAGGGAAGATTTGTTTTCTCTTTTTGCAGAAATTTTTCTAGGGAAGAAAAAGAGGGTGGCGCACTTCAGGTTCAGATATGAAGCTTTACAAGTTGAAGTTTGATTAAAAAAAAATTGGGTATTTGAATTCCTCTCAGAAAAATACCCAATTTCAAAAAAAATATCAACCGAAACGGAGTTCGAGAAGTAACGTTATGAGCATTTTAAATTCAACAGTTTTTCAAGGTTTTTCCGTAAAAACCCACGATTTTCTGTCGTAACTTATTGTTCTATTTTTTGGGGTTTTTCATAGCAAGATGTATTTTACAAGGAAATTTGATGTCCCTAGTATTGAATCAATCATTAAATAAAGAAATTCAGCATGGGAATATAATTGGTTGCATTGGGTAGATCTCAAATTGCAAGGTGATGCTGCCATTTGGTGGAAATCGCTTGATTATAAAGAGATGATGACACTCTCCAATGGAGAATTTAAAAAAATATTCTTAGAAAAGTGGTCTCATGGAGAAAATAAGGATTAAGAGAGAGCCAAGAGTTTATTTTCATGTGAAAAATCTATATTACAGGTTCATGGTTGTATTCATAAAGAAAATATCGTTGTTTCTATTAACCCTAGTTGCATGCATAATTTTATCAATGTTCAGTTGGTTAACAGATTACAAGTTCCAATAAAGAATATTCAAAGAACACATGTTGAGGGTGAAAAATGTTCAAATTTTTAAAGATTTGAAGACTACCATGGATAAATATGTGTTGCATTCAGATTTTTATGCTATGGATATGAATGAAGTGGATATTGTTTTGGGATATCCTTGGATAGAATCAGTGGGTACTATTGACCGCCCATTTAGCACCGGTGGTCAACTCATGTGCCATGAAGAGATGCATCGTCAGATGCAGTGCTGTTGAATACTTTTGGTTCTACAGGGCAGTGTTTGGCCCAACACTTATTTTTGTAATTGGAATTTTCGCACCCCTACATGGGTTAATAATGTAATAGGTCTGCATGAGTCATATCTAGGTCAGTTACATTGGGATCGGTTCACTGAGAGAGTTCCATTCATCAAGGTTTTTTTATCCTCAGGATATCAGTGAGTTTTTCATCCTTAATGATTTCCCTTGAGTTTTTCCCTCACATTTTACATAAGTCCTCAAAAGTGGTGAACGACGTTCTAGTGGGCTTATGTTTTGATAACTATATAGAGAATTCATTGTAAATGAACATGCAAGACATCATAGAAATTTTCACGGAATTCCGTCGAGTCTAGGTTAGTTTTTTTTAATTAATTAATTTTTAATTAAATTTCCCTAAGTTTGGAGATTTAATTATTCAATTAATTAATTATTTTTGAGAAATAATTGTAAAAACTGGATCCTTGGACTTTTGATAGGGGTATTTGTACTCAAAAGAAATGGAATAGAACCCCCTACATCCATGGACCAAGTTTCAGCTCATTCGGACAACTTTAGCAATGGCTTAGTCCACCTGGAGTGTCAGTCATTCTAAAACAACAATTTTAATTGCTAAAGTCCAAACATGACAAAATGTAAAATTGTAATAATGAGTTAGATGATGTGAAATGTTGAAATGATGGTTAGAGAGAAACCCCCTAAGAATAACCTTAGCCTCCCAACCTTTTTCAGCCTTGTTTAACCCCTTTTTTCACCTCCACACTCAAAATTTGCGCCCCCCTAGGGGGATTGACGTTTTTCATTTTTAATTTTATTGTGACTTGAGTGTGGACCCCTCTCCTAATATTTCAATTCATTTAGCCTTGTCTTCACCCCTAGTGGTGATCCCTTTAACTCCACATCACCCATACTAACATTTGGGTTGATTTTTGACCATGGGGAGCGCTCTCCAAGAGAGTTACGCCCTCCTTTTTGTCTCTCCAATAAAAGTTACGTTTTTTATTTGTGAGAGACTCTTCACCTCACCTTAGCACAGATCCCTCACCTCTCCTTGAGCCTTTGTGTGATCCCAACACTCTACATTCATTCCTCACCTCTCATCACCTTCTCCTCATCCCAAGAGGTCCGCCCTCCAAGAGTGGTGCGGCCTCCCTCAGCTAGAAACTCCACAAATAATTATTAAAAAATTATTTGAGTCTCTTCACATCCCTTGCACAAATCCCACACTTCTTACATGTCATTAGATCTATCTAATTAATTTTTCTATTTTTCTACACCCTAGATCTATTGTGCAAACCCTGGGAAGTGCGTCCTAGCCTAGAGATCTACTTTATTGCTTGGTGGGTGACACTTGGCTTAGATACAAGAGAGGTAGGTTTGCCTCTCCAAGTATAAATGGATCTATTTTCTCTCTCCCAACTCACCATAACTTGAGCTATTGTTATGTTACTTGATTTTCCTCTCTCTCTCTTGTCATTTCATTCATTCTCATTTCATTCTTGCTCTAGGGTTTTGGAGTATTCGTCTCCAAGACTATCTCTCTTTGGTAATAATATTTTGGAAGCTTTGGAGGACAACAAGAAGGGTAATGCATGTGCTTTTTATTCTTATGCATGGGAGCTAATATTGTTTAATTTTCTTTCTTGTTTCTTGCAACACTAGATCTTAGATAAAGTGTTATCTAAGTAGGCTTGTTAGTGTGTATGCCTATTGGTCTATAGATCTTGATGTATGATTTAAATTGAAGTGTCATTTATTATCATTGCATCAACATATTATCTTGTGTATGCTTGGATTTGAAAGGGTATTGCAGGTTCACCTCTAAAGTTTCATTGGGAACTCCTTCTAGAAGGGAAGGGTGACTTGAATCTTTTTCACACTCCAACTATCTAGATCTATTACTTTTTTCTTAAGATTGTTGTACATACATCTCATTTTCAGCTAGCATATCATTGTTTAGATAGGTCAAAATCATATAAAATATATATCTTTCACTTGTGGAAAGTTCTTGCCCCAAAAAGGAAAGGGTTTCCTTAACATTATTTGGTTGTGTGTAGCCATCCTAGCAAGAAAATATTTTTGTTTTTACAGGTATATCAGATATGATTAGAGGCTTTTGGCTGCCCCAAAGAGACACACACAACACTACAATACCCCTTGGGGAGTTTGGTAGCTATCTCTAACCCTCTCTTGTCTTTTTCTAGCCTAGAAGTGCACTTTTTCTTCTTATTTGTTTGATTGTTCAAGCTTGAAGTGTAAGAGGGGAAGTGGTACAGCCTCCCCTCTTCTTTAAGCTTGTGGGTAGGTAGGACATGGGTAGATCTAGCTTTTTCCCTTTATTCTTTTGAGTTTTATTCTAGCTTCGCCACAAGGTTTAGAAGGTAAGGGTACCTTCTCAACCTTGTCGTGGGTATTTGCTTGATTGTTTATAGATTAGCTTGTAGATTAGTTTACTTTTCCTTTGTTTCTTCCTTCATTTGTTTTCCCTAATAACTAATATCTAAAGAACACTTAATCTAACTAAGCCAAGATAATTTAATAACCTACCTAGTTGGGAGAGGAACACCCCAAAGAGGTAAGGCTAGTGTGTTAATGCTTTATTTCACATGTGACGTGGTTGATCTAATGGTTTAATGTTCTTAATTCCTATGTTATAGATCTAATCTCATCATCTTAAGCCCATTGGGCAACACACTTAAGTTTTTCTATTTGGATCTTGCTTAGTTCATTTATTTTCAAGCTCTTAATCTCTCTCTTAAGCACACATTTTACTATTCATGCTTCATACATATAAAAGTTCTTAACACATAAGTGATTAGTTCATTGCTCACATCTATCGGTAGCCACGTCTTGGGCTTGAAATTTTTTGAATGGTTAAGTAGGCAAACACACCTAATAATTTTCTTACTCATCTCTTAAAGCAAGTTGTTCTTGCCATTTATCTATTGTCTCTAATCAAACTTCAATTGATGTGCATGTGATAATCTTTATTTCTTTCAGCTATCTCTATTATTTTTCTTTACCTGTGTTGATTCACTCATTGATTTAAGATTAAGCAACACACTTTTTGAGCAAGTAACACTTTCGGCCATCTCATTAATTTGCACTTAAAAGGTACTTTAAAATCTTCTAAACACTCTTTAAATCACCTAAAAGTCTACCTAATTGTTATATATACTTAATAGACTATTTTAGGGTACCTTAGACCACCATATCCACCATCTAAAACGACTTTGAGGAAAACAACGGAGGGTAGTGGCAGGGGATTGCCCCGTGGTGCTCCAGGTGCGTGTCATCTCTAGGAAGTACTCTTACTGTCAGGGCTGATTGGTTCTGCTAGGGTTGGCCTTGTTGCCATACTATCTTGAGCATCCAACATTTATTTGGCAACAGGAGGAGGAGGCTTTGCTGAAAGATAATAAAATTTGTAAATCTTTAACAAAATCCTAACTATTAAACCCTTGGCCAAATCTACTAGAATACTTGGGGGGCTTAATAATCAAGAGTGTATCTTATCTTCAATATCTTCATAATAATTGTGCTGAACTCTTCTTTGTAATCTTATTGATGAAGTAATGTATTGATGATAATCTTGTGCAAATGATGATGTAATTTGATGCTTTGATCTTCTATATCCTGCACATATTGAACAAATACTTGGTTAGATTGTTGTTGTAATCTATCATTCTTTAAGTTGTAAATATTGTAAGTAAATATACATGGTTTCTTTTATTGAGTTATTCTTTTGTAAAACTGTTTATAACTTGTAAATATTTTGTAAATAAACACCCTTTAATATAGTTGACCCCTTGCCCAATTTCTAGGCACTAGTCTTAGTTAACCTATGGAAAAGGTTTTCTTCTCATGCTAACCCTTGCATATTGCATGGTTGCCTTAGCAACTTAGGATTGTTATCCCCTCTAACCTTAAACAATTAAAATTAACTCCTAGAACCTAATTCTAACACACTTAGTAACTAAGGTCTACCTCCCTTTGGCTTCCCTAGGAGTAAGCCTAAAGGGAAGAGGTTCTGGTCAAAGTGACAACGTGGGTTGTGAACCTAGGCATTGTTCCTCCAAGGACACACTAAGTGAGCCAGAATTAGCTCACGTTTGCAAGTGTATATACAGATGACAATATCTTTGACGCCGTTGTCGGGGATAAGTCATTTATCCTTGGTCTTAACGACTTAACTTTTTAAGAACTAATAATTATTTGAGCTTTCATTGGTTATCTTTGTGTGATTCTTTTCCAACTGGCGACTCCATTGAACAAATCTATCAAGTATACTGCAAGGAGAAGTCCTTGTGGGCTACTTGAAATTCTTGTAGAAGAAGCACTCACTGATATCCAATTCTTGTTCCAAACTTAACAAATTAACTTTTTTTTTTCTTCTTGTTTTTGCCTAGTTTGATGCTCTTGTTTGTCTGAAATAAACTTGGTCATCTGAAAACTCCACTTTAAAATAATTTGAAAAGGTATTTTGCAAGAAGGAATTCCTGGCTTGTTTTGCTTCATCCTTAAACTTGGAAGAGTTTGTGGGTGAAGTTAGCTTGTCCTTCTTCTTGTTGGATCCTTGGTAATCTTGGGTCCGAGTGCTTTTCTTTAGACCTTTGTTTAAATGATCTAGTTATAAATTGATGATTTTTATGATCTTATTGATTTTTCGGGAATCGTTGGCTACCCTCATGATAGATCTTCAGAAGCCTTTGAAAACACTCCTGCTATGGTGATCATGATGATGCTAGTACTCACATCAGGGCCTTCACTAAATATTGATGAATGGTGTGATCCACCTATTTATGAGGACATTCTAATGAAAATTTTTTCCGTAACCCTTGATATAGATAAACTTTTTAATTGGTTTCATGATTCACCTGATGGGAGATTCGAGACCATACAGGACTTGTTGCATGCATTTTTGGAAAGGTTTGGGCATGATCGGAGTGTATTTTACGATGAATTGGTTGATGATTTTATGGAAACATGGAAGAGCAAAAATATTCTATCTTTTGAAACAACTAGTTCAGACAATGAGGTTGATACTCCACCAGATCACATTAAGGAATTTAAAGAAATAATTCAGAACGTGCAGCTTTCCCAGGATGAATAATGTGAAGCCATTAATGAACAAATTACGACCATAGAAGATCAATTGGAGGTCATAAAAGATGATCTTACATAAACTTGTATTGAATATACAGACCCCCTTGAACTTGAGCTTGACAAAGAAAAAGATGAGGAAGTTCATGGGGAAATTCCAGATGAATCCATGGATGAGACAGTCATTTATTTTGAGGAGGTAAAGAAACTTGAGTTGGAAAATGTTGAATATCTAGATGATTCAAGTCCCCACCCTCCTCCCGAGGAACCAAATTTTTTTAAGGGTAACTTTGAAAATCTTGAAGAAAACAATATGATGGTTCCTATGGTATGTTCTTTTCCAACTTCCCAACCAGAAGATGAGTTAATGCAGAATTATGTGGAAATGGAAGGCAAATTTACTTTGACGATGTCATATCATTATAATTATTCGTTGGTCTCCCACATTGACAGTCATGAGTAGCAAAGTATTCAAAATTTACACGACTTGTCATATTCCAGTGTTTGGTTGAAAGGAAGAAGGAGCATGGTACTTGGCTAGTTCTCCCTCACAAAAAGTTCCAAGTTGATAAAACTTGGGAAGGGGTCTTCTGTGAGTCATCCTGGACTAGGATGCTTCAGACACTTTTGGCATCATTTCACCCATTGCATGGGTGGTTGTAACGTATCTCTAACCCTTCCTTGTATTTTAATTTTGTATTATTTCAATTTATTATGTCAATATGTACTTAGAAAACAAATTCAGTACCATAGATTTCATTTGTTGTAAAATTATTAATGTTGTACTTTAGTTATTTCATTATGTAAATGTTGTATAGAATTCATTGATTTAATCATGTATAAATGTATTCTAATGTTGGTTATTGGTGTGCACTACAGTGAGCACTCTATTTTGTAGGTGCTGGATTCTTGTATGCTCTCCATCTCGAAGTGAGAAGATCGAACACATGTCCCCATGTGGATTCATATGTTGACCACCCATTTAGCACCAGTGGTAAACTCATGTGCCATGAAGAGATGCATCGTTAGATGCAGTGCTGTTGAAGACTTTTGGTTCTACATGGCAGTGTTTGGCCTAGCACTTATTTTTGTAATTGGAATTTTTGCACCCCTTTGTGGGTTAATAATGTAATAGGTCTACATGAGTCATATCTAGGTCAGTTACCTTGGTATTGGTTCACTAGGAGAGTTCTGTTCATCGAGGGTTTTTTATCCTCAGGATATCAGTGGGTTTTTCAGCCTTATTGATTTCCCTTGAGTTTTTCGCTCACACTTTACATAAGTCCTCCAAAGTGGCGAATGACGTTCTAGTGGGATTATGTTTTGGTAACTATATAGGGAATTCATTGTAAATGACCATGAAAGAAATCATAGAAATTTTCGTGAAATTCCGTCGAGTCTAGGTTAGTTTTTTTTTAATTAATTAATTTTTAATTAAATTTCCCTAAGTTTGGAGGTTTAATTATTTAATTAATTAATTATTTTTTAGCAATAACTGTAAAACCTGGATCCTTGGACTTTTGATAGGGGTATCTGTGCTCAAAAGAAATGGAATAGTACCCCCTACATCCATGGACCAAGTTTCAGCTCAGTCAGACAACTTTAGCCATGTGTTAGTCCACCCGGAGTGTCAGTCAGTCTAAAACAACAATTTTAATTCTTAAAGTCCAAACATGGCAAAATGTAAAATTGTAATAATGAGTTAGATGATGTGAAATGTTGAAATTATGGTTATAGAGATACCCCCTAAGCATAAACTTATCCTACCAACCTTGTTTAACCCCTTTTGTCACCTCTACACTCAAAAGTTGCGCCCCCCTAAGGGGATTGACGTTTTTCATTTTTAATTTTATTGTGACTCGAGTGTGGACCCCTCTCCTAATATTTCACTTCATTTAGCCTTGTCTTCACCCCTAGTGGTGATACCTTTCACTCCACATCACCCATACTAACATTTGGGTTGATTTTTGACCATGGGGAGCGCTCTCCAAGAGAGTTACGCCCTCATTTTTGTCTCTCCAATAAAAGTTACATTTTTTTATTTGTGAGAAAATCTTCACCACACCTTAGCATGGATCCCACACCTATCTTTGATCCTTTTTGTGATCCCAACACTCTACATTCATTCATCACCTCTCATCATCTTGTCCTCATCCCAAGAGGTGTTCCCTCCAAGAGTGGTGCACCCACCCTCATCTAGAAACTCCACAAATAATTATTAAAAAATTATTTGAGTCTCTTCACATCCCTTGCACAAATATCACACTTCCTACATGCCATTAGATCTATCTAATTAATTTTTCTAATTTTCTACACCCTAGAACTATTGTGCAAACCCTAGGAAGTGCGCCCTAGCCTAGAGATCTACTCTATTGCTTGGTGGTGGACACTTGGCTTGGATCCAAGAGAGGGTAGGTTTTCCTTTCCAAGTATAAATGGATCTCTTTTCTCTCTCCCAACTCACCATAACTTGAGCTATTGTTATGCTACTTGATTTTCCTCTCTCTCTCGTCATTTCATTCATTCTCATTTCATTCTTGCTCTAGGGTTTTGGAGTATTCCTCTCCAAGACTATCTCTCTTTGGTAATAATATTTTGGAATATTTGGAGGACAACAAGAAGGGTAATGCGTGTGCTTGCTATTCTTATGCATGGGAGGTAATATTGTTTAATTTTCTTTCTTGTTTCTTGCAACACTAGATCTTAGATAAAGTGTTATCTAAGTAGGCTTGGTAGTGTGTATGTCTATTGGTCTATAGATTTTTATGTATGATTTAAATTGAAGGGTCATTTATTATCATTGCATCAACGTATTATCTTGTGTATGCTTGGATTTGAAAGGGTATTGCAGGTTCACCTCTAAAGTTTCATTGGGAATTCCTTCTAGAAGGGAAGGGTCACTTGAAGCTTTTTCACACTCCAACTATCTAGATCTATTACTTTTCTCTTAATATTGTTGTACATCCATCTCATTTTCAGCTAGCATATCATTGTTTAGATAGGTCAAAATCATATAAAATATATATCTTTCACTTGTGGAAAGTTCTTGCCCCAAAAAGGCAAGGGTTTCCTTAACATTATTTGGTTGTATGTAGCCATCCTAGCAAGAAAAGCTTGTTGTTTTTACAGGTATATCAGATCTGATTAGAGGCTCTTGGCTACCCCAAAGAGACACACCCAACACTACAAGACCCCTTGGGGAGTTTGGTAGCTATCTTTATCACCCTCTTGTCTTTTTCTAGCCTAGAAGTGCAATTTTTATTCTTATTTGTTTGATTGTTCAAGCTTGAAGTGTAAGAGGGGAAGTGGTACAACCTCCCCTCTTCTTTAAGCTTGTGGGTAGGTAGGACATGGGTATATCTAGCTTTTTCCCTTTATTCTTTTGAGTTTTATTCTAGCTTCACCGCAAGATTTAGAAGGTGAGGGCACCTTCTCAACCTTGACGTGGGTATTTTCTTGGTTGTTTGTAGATTAGCTTGTAGATTAGTTTACTTTTCCTTTGTTCATATTTCATTTGTTTTCCCTAATAACTAAGATTTAAAGAACACTTAATCTAACTAAGACAAGATAATTTAATAACCTACCTAGTTGGGAGAGGAACACCCCAAAGAGGTAAGGCTAGTGTGTTAATGCTTTAATTCACATGTGATGTGGTTGATCTAATGGTTTAATGTTCTTAATGCTTATGCTATATATCTAATCTCATCATCTTAGGCCCATTATGCAACACACTTAAGTTTTTCTATTTGGATCTTGCTTAGTTCATTTCTTTTCAAGCTCTTAATCTCTATCTTAAGCACATGTTTTACTATTCATGCTTGATACATCTAAAAGTGTTTAACACATAAGTGATTTATTGGTTCATTGCTCACATCTATTGGTAGCCACGTCTTGGGCTTGAAATTTGTTGAATGGTTAAGTCGGCAAAGAAACCTAATAATTTTCTTTCTCATCTCTTAAGACAACTTGTTCTTGCCATTTATCTATTGTCTCTAATCAAACTTCAATTGATGTGTATGTGATAATATTTATTTCTTTCAGCTATCTCTATTATTTTTCTTTACATGTGTTGATTCACTCATTGATTTAAGCTTAAGAAACACACTTTTTGAGCAAGTAACAGTTTCGGCCATCTCATTAATTTGCACTTAAAAGGTACTTTAAAATATTCTAAGCACTCTTTAAATCACCTAAAAGTCTACCTAATTATTATATATACTTAATATACTATTTTAGGGTACCTTAGATCACCATCTCCACCATCTAAAACGGGTTTGAGGAAAATAACGGAGGGTAGTGGCAGGGGATTGCCCCATGGCGCTCCAGGTGGGTGTCCTCTCCGGGAAGTACTCTTACTGTTAGGGCTGACTGGTTCCGCTAGGGTTGGCTTCGTTGCCATACTATCTTGAGCATCCAACAACTATTTAGCAACAGGAGGAGGAGGCTTTGGTGAAAGATAATAAAATTTGTAAATCTTTAAGAAAAGCCTAACTATTAAACCCTTGGCCAAATCTACTAGAATACTTGGGGGGCTTAATAATCAAGAGTGTAGCTTCTCTTCAATATCTTCATAATAATTGTGCTGAACTCTCCTTTGTAAT
>ML850730.1:0-31687 GCA_009831015.1 Picea engelmannii
ATCACAATGTTTATTATGCACTTCCAATCCTCAAGTGAAGTTTTTTAATAACAATTCTACTTTAAAAGTATATATTCAATAGTTAATTGCATCGAGAGGTGCTATACAGTTTAGTATGGGGGATATGTTATCACATTACATAATGTAATGTTACATTAAAAAATTAAGAAATATACAAGTCGACTCAAATACACTTTGAATAATTACACGTAAGTTTACTCCATTACACACCAGCATAGATCCATCTTAACGCGGATCTATCAAGTTCTGAGAGGGATCAAATATCTCAAGGTGAAAACCTCTTTTAGAGTGCAATAGTTGATAATAGAAACAATGTGCATCATTGCAATTACTCCAACAAGAAGTACACGATTGAGCCCAAAAAAACATGAATACCAAGAAGGAGACATGGTTTCTATGGAAGGAAAGTCTAGTACTATATAAGCAATAGAAGAGTGTAATGTTGGGGGATAAACCAACAAAGATGTGGTACTAGAGCCAACAAAATATGATGATGGACAAACACTTTATTAGTTGAGTATTTGAGTTTTCAGTTACCAAGGGAAGAGGATCAAAAAACATTAATATGAATCTTTCATTTGACATCTAAAATCAAAATCTTCAAAAGGTGACCTATAAGAATAAGAGAGACAAGGAGTCAAAGTTAGTTGTGTCGGTTATTGAAGAAGTTTTCCTTAATACAAAAGATGTGCATCTCCTTGCTTTTGGTCCATCCCAAAATTCATTTATGTGAAACTAGTAAAAATGTACACAAAATTTTTAGCTCAAGATAAGGTGATAATAATCTCAAAGAATAGATAAAATCCAAAGATACAAGATCTGATAGCCAACCAACATTCACCAATTAATAGGTACTTCATTAGGAGATGATGCTTTCAACTTGGTTGTGGAGTATGTTAGTAACCTTGAAAGAGATGTGTGCATTTCAAGATTTAGAAATACCTTAATACCCTTATTCCCTTAATACCTTAATGCTAAAGACCCTTAATACCTTTATTCTCATGTCTCTAGCAAGCTCCAAACCTAGACATAAAGATTCATACTATGTTATGTTATTCATACATTCAAACTCCAACCTATATGAAAAAATTATTTTATTTCCTTGAGAGGTGAGCACAATGCCAATATTTCCCCTTCTCTAGATTGGGCTCCATCGAAGTACATATTCCATGCTTTATCAATTGTATATTTAGATGTATCTTCAAAGACATGAGCTAATGTATGAGAGAGAATAGCATAATTCCCCATGTATTCTTCTTCAAAAATTAGTTCATTCATTGGGTCCTTCAAATATTCAACATGCTATTGCATTGGTGGTTCTTTGTACAAAGTGGCATATGTACCCTCATAGGTGGGTATAGTAGCGTAAGAGAGATCCATCTGAATACTACAACCAATATTAATTACCCATTTTCTTGATAATATCATGCCCCATGGATCTAGGGCATCTATAACAACCACATCCATAAGAAAAGAGATATCAGACTATGTGATAAGATTGAAATGACGATATTTGTGTTGATGTTTGTAGCATCAGACAGGTACTTCTTCACATGTCTAAGTGTCTAGACGTGTGGAAGTCGTCCAAAGCCTTCAACCTTAGTAATTTACTTTAATTAAAGGAATTATTAAAGTAAAGTGCTTTTATAATTAAAGTGAGTTTCACTTAATGAAATGCTAGGGTTATTAGCATTAGTGAATTAAATGAATCTTAACCATTGATCTCAAGTGAGTTGAGATCTAGTCTCAACTGTTAATCAGTTTGGAGATTAGGGTTATGTTTGATTTGGTCATAACTCAAGATTATAAAATCAAGGCTAGGTGAAGGAGAAAAATATCCACTTAGGAGAAAATAATAAATTTTGCTCAAGTGTTTGAGTCACGAAGGATTTTGACTCAAGGGGATCTTGAATAGGTGAAGAAGGACTTTCATCTAGAGATCAATTCCAAATGAGGAAAGTGCAAGTAGTGCAGCAAGAGGAGAAAACCCAGTAGCTAGAAATCGAAGGACATATTTCTAGGTAGTCCAACAGTAGATTGCAAGTCAAGCAGAGCAGTCATACAAAAACAGGGCGCACAATAAGAAGTTGTACGCATCATATAGGTAGTATTGGGCATGTGTGTACATGCCATATAGGTTGTACAGGATTTGTACGTAAGCGTAGGAAAACCTGCAAGGGGGAATATGTATGCGCAAGCAAGACTGACTGGGTGCATACATACGCATTGCATAGGCTAGATCGAGTGTGTATAGTTTGTACAGGGTCGTCCAAGGACAGATCAACAAAGGGTTTCCTCGGGGCCAAAGTTGCCAAGTTTGTTGTAACTTGCATTTTTCCTCAGTGGACCATTTTCCCAGTAAGTGAACCCTTGTAAGCTTGGAATCATTATTTAATGAAAAGTTGATTTGAAGGGAAAATTTTCTATGTCTTGTGTGAAGGTTGGTTCTCTAATTGCTTTCGCTATTTTATTTATTTTCATCTAGTATATTTTATTATGTGTGTTGTAATTTAATTATCAGCAAGGAAAAACACAAGGTAATAATTTATCTAGGTGCTGGGAATAGTGAGATTTTTCAACTTGGTATCAAAGCTTGCACTCTGAGATGGAGATCAATTTCAGATACACAAGAAACACAAAAGAGCTATGGAATTTTTCTCAAGAGACCTTAAGTGTTTGAAACACGAAGAACTGTGACTCAAGAGGATCTCAGCAAGGGTGAAGGACTTTCATCGAGAGATCGTCTCAAGGGATAACACACAAGAGACAAATCTATTGGACTCGGTGATTCATAGAGAGAGAAAAGAAGAATTTTTGCTCAAGGATATCTCAGCAAGGGTGAAGAAGGACTTTGATCTAGAGATCAGCTCAGTCCAAAGGAGAAGGAGGTAGTAGCAGACATATATGGTAGCGAGGATATCTAGGAAGCAGATCATCAGCAGGTACAACCACAAATCAGGTTATACAAAGTCGACGCAGTGCCATACGCAATAGACAGTAGTCCAAGGCACGTACATATGTGTCAGACCAGTAGTCGTGGGCATGTACATACACGTCAGACAAGTAGTCTGGGGTGCGTACATACGTGTAGCGCAAAAGGCACAGGCACATACATACGCGTTGTACATGTCGTGCAAGGTGCATACAATTCATACAAGATGCCAGTACATGGTCGTACAGTAGGGGCTACAGGAGTTGGTTGTATTTTTTCTGGTTCTTTTCTCAATGGGCAGAAAATATGACAAAAACATGAAAGTTATTCAGCAGTCTGATGAAGAAGGACTCAGGGATCCATGTGGAGATTGGTGATGATGATAAGTATGCAGTGAAGGGTAAGGGAACTATCTTGTTCCAGCTTAAGTCGGGTACTTCATTGTAGGCCCAGGATGTGTTATATGTACCAAGACTAAAGAAGAATTTTCTCTCAGTTTCAGTTATGGAGGATAGGGGTTTTTTCATTATATTTTAGAGAGGGAAAGTACCCATATGTCCAAAGGGAGCTATCCCTGACAAAACAATGAGCATTAGGGTTAGAAAGGGGAATTTATACAGGTTGCAGGGCAAGTCTATTCATAATTTGGTACATGAGAATGAAAACCTGTATGAGTTATGGCATAGGAGGATGGGCTACGGGGCATTGTCAATTCCGAGGGAGATTGTCACTGATCTCCCAGATTTCAGTGTTGAACATAAGGGTGTGTGCAAAGGGTGTGCACTTGGAAAGAATGCTAAGGTTGTTTTTCCAAGCAGCGAGAGTAGGTACAAGGGGATCTTGGATCTTATACATTCATATGTGTGTGGACCGATGTCAGTGCAAGAGGATGAGGAGCAGGAGTTTCCAAAGGGATAAAAACGTTCGGAGGCTTCTAGATCAGGGAGACAACCTTCATATGGGGAGGAGGATTTAGCCCCTTCCATATCTTTCAAGAGACCCAGATGATTCATGTAGACATTAAGGGATGCTCAAGAGCATGTTGAGGCCCCTAGGAGCATATTTGAGGAGAGCAAGCCTCCGAAGAAGTTACCAAAATTTGTGGTGCTAATGATTAACATCATTGATTCTGAGTCTTTCGGTGTTTAGAAAACAACAGACCAACAAGTTTGGAGGGATTCCATGGTGCACGATAATGTGTGGGACATTATGCCAAGATCGGAGGGACAACCAGTTCCAAGTGGCTCTTCGAGAAGTACCTTCCTCACTAAGAGGGAGTGTTCATGTTTGTAGCATTAAACAGGTACTTTCGCACATGTCTAAGTGTCTAAACATGTGGAAGTTGTCCAAATCCTTCAACCTTAGTAATTTACTTTAATTAACAGAATTATTAAAGTAAAGTGCTTTTATAATTAAAGTGAGTTTAATTTAATGAAATGCTAAGGTTATTAGAATTAGTGAATTAAATTAATCTTAGCCATTGATCTCAACTGAGTTGAGATTTAATCTCAATCGTTAATCACTTGGATATTAGGGTTATGTTTGATTCAACCATAACTCAAGATTATAAAAGCAAGGCTAGGTGAAGGAGAAAAATATCCACTTAGGATCAAAGAATGACTTTTTCTTAAGTGCTTGAGTTATGAAGTACTATGACTCAAGGGGATCTCGAATAGGTGAAGAAGAACTTTCATCTAGAGATCAAGTCCAAAGGAGGAAAGAAAAAGTAGTGCAACAAGAGGAGAAAACCTAGCAGCCAAAAATTGAAGGACAAATTTATGGGTAGTCCAACAGTAGGTTGCAGGTCAAGCAGAGCGATTGTACAACATCAAGGCGCACAACAGGAAGTTGTACGCATTGTACATGTAGTACTAGGCCCGTGTGTATGCGTCGTATAGGTCGTACAGGGTGCGTACATATGTGCAGAGAAGACTACAAGGGCATGCATTTACGCGTAGGAGAGACTGATTGGGTGCGTACATACGTGCTACATAGGCTAGACAAGGCATGTACAGTTTGTACAGGGTCGTCTAGGGACAAATTAGTAAAGGGTTTTCTCAGGGCCAGAGTTGCCAAGTTTGTTGTAACTTGTATCTTTCCTCACTAGACAATTTTCCAGTAAGGAATCCCTTGTAAGCTTGGAGTCATTATTTAAGGGGGGCTTCCCTAAACAACTAAGTCTTCAACAAATGTAAACTTGGATTTAAGGGATTTGGAGGACTTAGAGTAAATTTTGATTGTTCTAGAGATATGGTTTTGGTTTCTAGATTTTAGGTGAGTCGAAATAACCTATCGATGAAAGAATGATGTGTTTAATAAGATTTATGCAAAGATGGAAATTAAAATATAAAGTTGAGAGAGATAACTAGCTCTTATGTATTTCATAACCATTCAAATTGAGACATGTAAATGGATAAAAAACTTTTTTGATTAATCAAGTTTACTCTTGCCAAGATCTAGTTATGAAATACATATTTTTAAGGGCCTCAAGAAGGAGTCTTTAGGCCTCAAGTAAGAGATCAATTATCATTGATTTGATAGTGAAAAACCCAGATCTCCTACATTCAACAAGTGGAAAAGGTATGGCTAGAAATTTATCTAGATATTATAATTTATTTGAATGTGTTTTCCATAATTAAATTACAGCCAATAAGGGGTTTAAATTGTGAAATTTTAATCATGTTGGAAGTGAAGATCAGTGCCAATTTTTTATTGGTCTATGGAGTCTCAAAGGGAAATGTTTTAAAGTGTTTGTTTCACTTGTTTTATGATTGTTACCAGTGGTACAAAACATGCTATAGAAACTAATTAATTCTTGTAATGTAAATTCCAGAAAACTCTATTCACTCTAATGAAGAATATTTATACAAAATGGTACAAAACATGCTATAGAAACTAATTAATTCTTGTAATGTAAATTCCAGAACACTCTATTCACTCTAATGAAGAATATTTATACAAAACTCTTTGGGAGAAAATGTCTTTAAACTAAAACACTTGAATTAGGAAAGATTGCTAATGAAGAAAATCAACTTCACTGAAACATTTCAGCCATTTATAACATAAGAATTTTAAGGAGACAATAATTTATCAATAAAATATCATAATCTAGAACAACAATACCCCAATTATGTTCTCCACAATAAGCTTGAAATAGAAATGGTTATTTCCTTCGAATTCAGCAATGTGAGATCAATTATGTCAAAGCTTCAAGCTCCAAAGTTAAAAACAATAGAGTTGAGTTGTTTTTTGCCCATTTCTAGTCTCACTTCGACCTTCCCGTCAACATTATATTCAATCACAATTCCTACTTCCTTGGCACCTTTTGGAAGACCCTTTTGCATTTGCACCTTTTGGAAGAACACTTCCTCCTAAAACAAGGAGGAACTTATGGCATGTAGGGCGCTCCTCTCTAGGGTAGAATAATAAAGATAAGAGAAGTAAATAAATGCACTGTGTAAAATAAGCCTCATGTAGTTTTTGTTTAGTTATTAATTGAGTGCTTAAAGTTGACTATGTCAAATAAACTCGAATGGATTCTTTGTAAATCTTTATAAAACAATTGTTATAAACTCGAATGGATTCTTTGTAAATCTTTATAAAACAATTGTTGCAGGAATAAAAGATAAGAAATATGTTTGGCTTTTATTTTTGGTTAAATTTCTATTTTTGAAGTGTTTATTCTCATTTGTTATGCTTTATGCTTCATCAATATCAAAGAACTCTTGAACAATATAGAAAACATGATATAACAAGGAAAATCCCAACCATATGGCTTAGGTTGAAGCCTATTTTGATATTTCAAGTTGCAAGAGATAATTTCAATAAATTATATACAAATATACAACTAGGGTGGTAACACTAGGGAAATGATGATTATCATACATGGTTTCTAACTACAATTTTCCATAATAGAAATAATAGGAACATAAGAGAATAAGGAATGTCATATCTTCGATGAATGAGTAGCAATTGACAATGAACAATAAGTTACATGATCATAACAAGTATAACAAAATGAAATTAACTCAAATTTATCAACACATATCCTTTTTCTAGCAACTACTATACCACAAAAGTATAACAAGTGTTGAATCTATCGACGTAGTTGATTAGACCACCATTTGGCTAAGCCTTTTGGGAGACTAATTCATGTAGAGCCTCTTGTGAAAATTATGGTCACATTCTCACATCTCGTCAGATAAAACAAAAGCAAACAATTGAGCTTTGTTGTAACATAACACTCTTGGACAATCCTTGCTTTAAATATCAACTTATATATCACATACTACCATATCCTATTGATTTTATGTAAATATTACAATCTCTAGATTGTAGTTTTCATCACACCAAAGAGGTATAACAAGTGTTGAAGCTCTCAATGCAACAAATTTGACCGTCGAGTGGCTAAAGCCTTTTGGCAAAGTAATTTATGTAGAGCCTCTTTTGAAAATTGTGGTCACATTACCACATCTCATTGGATAAAACAAAAGGAAACAATTGATCTTTGTTGCAACATAACACCCCACAATCCTTCTGAAAAGAAAAAGAAATTGATTTTGTTTGGGAATTGGGGCTAACATTTAATCACAAGGTGGAGGCTTTGGCAGTATATCGAAGCCTAATCTTGCTAAAAAAATCAAGGTTTGACGCATGTAACAATTGTAGGAGATTCCACAATTATCATCTGGTTTTTTTCTATCAATCCCTCCTTCAAAATTTCAATGTATCCCATCTTTCCCATTAGGTTATTTGATTGTCTCACCACTTGTATCATTTTCTTATTATCAAGTCCTGAGAACGTTGAATGACAAGGCCGATTTTCAAGCCAATTTAGGCTCCAAGTTGAACAAAGGACTATGAGGATAAATGGGGGGTTCCATACAACATTCCCCTACCCTAGATTTAATTATTATGTGCATGGAGTATCCAAAGGCCATCAAATGTCCCAATATGCATCCTCAACGAGATGACGGCTATTAAGCCTACGACACCCATTACTTCACGCAACTATGACAGTGTGCGAACATATGAAAGATTCACCCAGGTGGGCAATGGTTCGAGTTTAATATTAGGTTTTTTCTAGAAGGGTCCATTGTTAGTTTTCTTTCCTATGTATTCATCTCTTGGAGTGCTAGTGGTGTGGATGTTATATGAGGTGTTGCCTACAGTTCCGACTTACCGAAGATTTGGTGGCACTCTTTGGTGTTTTGGGGATACTTTTATTGGTGGATCTTTGTTATGTTTTGGGGGTGGTTTTGTCGTGTATGTTGGTTTCTTTCTAGTGACACTTTGTGGGCAGGTCTCCAAGCCATAATGGGGTGTTGTCATTTTAACAATAAGTGTTGTCTTATGTGAGCTAAAATAAGTTCAACATGCACTACAAAGGTATGAGAAGACTATGGCAGAAGTCCATTGCAATGTCATCAATCCGGAGACGTCGTCGGGGGCCCCGAGAAGAGTTATCTTTTCTTTTTAATAGCTTTCCCACCTTGAAATTGGTTAAACCAAAGATAGGGTCCAACAACTAGAAGAGCACCGCATGTCTTGCAGTGTCCGGTGCACCCTCAGCGACCCTTGAAAATTTGGAGGACAATTCCAATTTCATGTGATCTAGGTTGCAAGAAGAATGGGAAAGGAAATGACAAACAAAGAACAAAATAAGAAATGATTGTGCTACGGAGATTGCACTATAGCTTCTAGCATTAAACGAGTCAGAACAAGAAGCCAACACTTTCATGATTGCCACCCATGGGAAGTATCTTGAGCTAGAATCCCAACTTGGCCCTTCGAAATCATTGGTTTCTCATATTGTGGCACACACCTACTAGCATTGAAGGAGTTAGAACAAGAAGCCAACACTTTCATGATTGTCACCCATGGGAAGTATCTTGAGCTAGAATCCCAACTTGGCTCTTCGGTTTCTCATATTGTTGTCGCACACCTAAGGTTGCCACATGAGGTTCTCTTATCTCCTCCCCCATCCTCGACGACAGCAAAGGATTCATCCTTGCAAGTTACTTAGGGAATGTGGTTGCTCTAGGCACCCTTTCTTAGGCCATCGAGATTTCGTTGGAAGTCGCTATACTAGTGTGCCAACTGAAAGAGGACATGCAAGGAATAGGGGAAGCAACGAGCTTCTAAATTGGATTGACAATTGATGCCCTCTTGGGCAAAAATATTAGCTATATATTTTTTATTTATTGATATGTATTGTAGGGTTATTTTGCTCTTATCTCAGTTTGTAAGGTACACTTTCTAGGATCATATGGATTGGATTATAGTCTCCATCATAACATTGTGAACTATTTTATGTCTCTTTTTGTTGGTGGGATATGACCAACATCTACACTTTTTGTATTAATTTGTTGCTTGATAGCCTCTTTTTAACATCCCTAATTGTTTGACCTTGAAACATTACCTGCATGTGTTGTTGCCAATTGCCAAATACTAAAATGCAAAGTTACTAACTAACAACATTAAGGGCAAAAAATTCAACCAAGACTAAACATGCTAGAGAGATGCATTGCATGCATTAAAATAATCAAAATATTGCTCAAATAAGACATGAAATTAAGAAAATTCCAAATACAACCCACATTGTGCCATATACAAAAATATGCCACTAAAATCCAAAGGTTAAAATGAATTATCTAAGAAATAAATTAACGAAGGCAATTAAATTAAATAACAAATTCAAATTTGGGGCATGAAATTAACAAAGTTCATTTACTTATATATTTTATGTTCATTATGTTGCCTCTCCCGTCAAGGATGCTTTGTCCCTCAACAAGGATGTTTTGTCCTCAAACCCTTTTTATAGAAAAAACTACGCCTTCATTTTAACCTGCAATGCCTTGTCATACCATTTCATTCTTGAGGTTGAAGACACAAGACGATATGATCTTCAAAGAATTGAGCAGAATTGTGGTAGGTTTTGAACATCCTAATTCAATTTCTTGTGGAGACCAAATTGTATCGAAACTGATATTTTTCAGAATATGGTTTAATTTGTCTTTGTTTTGACCATTGTTGACACATTTGTTAAGTATTTGCTCTTGTGATCAAGATGTTGATGAAGTGTTCTTCTAACATGATCTTTTCTCATCACTCTTGGAGTGTTTTCTTGTTTCACTTTTGGTAGAATGTCCTCTTTGCACACTTGCACAATTGTGATGCATTGTTGATCATTAAATGTTTATTGGTAGAGATACTTAGATTTTCAATCATTTGACTTTGATGTCTGAAGACATCCCTACTTCAATTGGATTTGCATATTCCTGATTTTTGAATTTTTTTATGTTGACTAGGTCTATATTGGCATATTTCTCCATAGCTTGGATTTTCATCTAACAATGCTTCTACTTCAATTGTATCGATCATTCTTCCTTGTTGATATTTGCTTTAGCTTTTCCTATAGTGATTTCTTATAATTATTTTTCGAGTGTGATCCCTCAAGTGTAAAAAATATCCATTGTTCACTAAATGTCGATTTAAGGTCTTGATTCTTTGGTTTCTCATGTTTTAGTCTTTTGATTTGTTCAAAAAAAGTTTAAGATCCCTCAGATGAAAATTTTCTTCAACTTAAGTTCTTATTGATTTTGATAGGTTCTTCTCAAGATCTTGCTTCTCTTGTTCTATTTTTTTAACTTTCTTTCTAAGAAATTTCATCATTTTTTTAATAAATTCTTATAAAAAAGGGAAATAAATTCTAGATTTGCCTATCAAATTTCTTTTTGAAATCTTTGCCCATCTTTTAATTAAATTGTTTGTGATAATTCCTTGAGAACAGCTACAGCTACTCTTCAATACGATTTTTATGGCAGCATCTATTGGATTCGGCGATCCAATAGTTGGCAGACGTTTCCCCCTCCCCCTCCTCCTCCCAAAAAAAAAAACGTTGCATATCACAAATTGACACGAAGATTTTGCCTGATGACAGTCGTGATTGTTGATTCATTGTTTCTTTGGCAAGGTCGAATTTGCCAAGCATGGAGGATGGGTAAACCCAGTGACGAGAGAGCTAGGCCCATAAAAGTCATCATGTCAAGCATACATGACAAGCAAGTTCTCCTAGACAAGAAGCAATTCATGAGGGGCTCTCGCTTTTTTCTAGACGAAGATTTAACTATTAAACAACAAGAGGAAAGAAGGGAAGAGATGTCAAAGGTTAGGATAGCAAAGGATGAGGGCAAAAGGGCATGGTTGTTCAAAGGCAACGTTGTTATTGCCTTTTTTTGTCCTCATTCTAAAACAAGACAACAAGGTGGTAGCCAAGAAGTGGCAACAAATTCATTAGCATGGAACTATGCAACAAGGCCAGTATGGGCAAATAGGAGTGAAGATTCAACTTTGAGTCTTGTAGGCCAAAACAAATAGCAATCAGATTATACCCAGGTTTTCTTAAGACTAGTTTGTTGGAACTGCAGAGGTTATCCTTGGAGGCAGGGACCTGGGTTAGGACCTATCGCGGAAGATGAGACATAATTTGTCTATTGGAAACACATGAGCATGAAGGGTGCAAGACACCTTTGTTTGAAGGGTATGTGAAAATGGCAGTGTGGAACAAGGCAGTTGAGAATGGTAAAGGACACGGGGGTATCATGGTCTTAGTGAGGAAAAAAAAAGGTCGTATCATTCAATTAGAAAGAGAGGACTCAAATAAACAATTTATTTGGTTTAAAATATCAAAAAATGGTAACATCGTCAGAATTGCAGCATGTTATTTTGCTCCATAAGTTTCAAAAACTTACAAAAGTAGGGGCTTGACCACAAAGACCCATTTGCAGCGTTAAAAAACGATATTGCATCGTACTCTCAACTAAGTAAAGTCCTTATAGTGGGGGATTTCAATGCTAAGATAGCAAATGAACAAGCTATTATTCTTCGTTGTAAGGAAGACTGCAATCCCATTTGGCTTACAAAAGAAAGAAATCATCAATGGACAAGAGTTTCAAAGGACAACAAAAGATGCAACTTTTTTGGGGAGCAATTGTTTACTCTATGTGGAGCATTTGACTTAGTCATTTGTAATGGGTTGGCTAGACGGGCGAATTTGGGTAATTTCACCTGCAATACCTACAATCAAGCAAGTGTAGTAGACTATGCAATTTGCTCGCATGGCTTGTGTGAGAAAATGAAAGTTTTGATTGGTGAACCACTGTGGGAGTTGAAATATGATCATAGACCGATCTATTTAAGTTTCACTTGGGCTGAACAACAGCGAAGTGGGACAAAAAATCAATGCATTCAACAATCTCCTTCAAAGGGAAAAATTCTTTTGACTCAAAAAAATTGTAACACTTTCAAGATAGCGTTAGAGAGGCTATTTAACAAGGAGAAAATTTCGTCACAGGGCCTCCATAGTCTTGAGCTAACAAAGTTTATTCAAAGCGCACTTACAAAATGCAAAAGAGCAAAAAATAGGAAATCTAAAACAAATTGTTTTTCGATTAATGCTTGGTTTAATGAGGAATGCAAAACAACAAAGAAAATTTTGAAAGAGTCAAGCCAAAAAGAAATAAACATAAAAGCCTATAAGCAAATTGTAAAAAAGAATAAAAATTGATTTCATGATCTAAAGGAGGGAGGAACTAATCTTCTTGGGGAAAAATAACCCCAAGTTATTTTGGAAGGAACTTCAAACGAGAAAGAAAGAATCTGAAAATAATATCACAGTTTATCAATGGTTTGAGTATGCAAAGCAGCTTTATGAGCAAAATCCTAAGGTTGACCCCCCTCCCTTGGTCAACACTACTACTAAGCTCTTCATTGTGCAACAGATTGAGGTGGGTATCAAAAAGTTGGGGGTTGGAAAAGCAAAAGATTTAGTAGAACTCCAAGCAGAATATCTAAAATGGGGTTCAAAAACCTTTGCACCTCACATTATGAAAATTTTCAACATCATTCAACAAGGATTCCCTACAAATTGGACAACGAGTTTAACAATACCATTTTTCAAGAGTGGGGATGTGAACAATCCCTCCAACTATAGGACTATAATAATAAACCCCTTGTTTGCAAAGTTATTTGGAAGTATGCTAGAAAATAGAATCAACAAGTGGGCGGAAGAAAGAGATAAGTGCGCCAAAGGGCAAGCAGGTATAACTCCAAGGCACATCATTGAAAAAATGTGGGAGAAAAAAGAGGAAGTCCTTTGTCCCTAGAGATAAGTTTTGGCATAAATGGAGGAACTTTGGGTTCCTATGCATCTTAGAGCAATCGTCTATAGGCTATAAGAGGAGGTTAAAGTCAAAATCAAAAAGTCAATTGGTATCTCCGAAAGTTTTGGGAGTGATATCGGGGTCAAGTAAGGGTGCCCATTGTCCCCTACCCTTTTTGGTTTATATATAGACAAACTTGAAGAGTGGTTAAACTTGAAGGAGGGTGATGGTGCTCTTTTGGGCGAGTTTGTGATAAGGCTTATTTTGTATGCAGATGACCTTATTATGATTACTAAATCTGCTCTCAGGTTGCAAGAGCACTTAATTTCCCTTGAGCACTTTTGTAGTACAGTGGGGATGCAAGTCAATACTAGCAAGACGAAAGTGGTAGTTTTCTCTAGCAAAAGAAAACAAAAACATAATCAACATAAGTTCTACTTTGAAGGCAGCACACTTGATGAAGTGGCAGATTACAAATACCTCGAAATTGACTTCAACAAAAATCTAAGTTGGGAAGGTTGCAGAAAGAAAAGAACTTTGAGAGGTTGGAAAGTGTTCTATGTTTTCCAAAATAGGTGCGAAGAGGCAAACTCTCTTTGAGCTTTTAGTGATCCCGGTGGTTCTCTATGGTTGTGAAGTGTGGGCTAACAGTACATCTAACTTACAGTGGAAGCAAATTGAAAAGATTAAAAAACGCTTGATTACAAACAAGTTTAAAATTAAAAGTTCAATGAAATGGGAGTTGCTCTTATTTAAGCAATTGTTATGGTACGTCTCATAAGATATCTAAAACAATTGAGCAAATGGAGGACAATCGATGGCCTAAGGTCGTCTTCAATGACATATTGGGCAAAAGAAGGAAGACGTGGATGCGGAAAAATATTAAATGGCTTGGTAATTGGGATACTCACTTGAACAAGTGTCCTACGAACAATAAAGAGATAAAAGCTTTTGTTATTGATAGGTTCCATAGGCGAACCTGGAATAAAGGGCTAGGGAGAAAGAAAAAGTAATATATTGAAGAGTTTAACCCCACTTACAATCATCATCAAAAAGCATACATAGGAGCCAATATATCTTGGAGAGCCAAAATGCTTATTGCCCAATTAAGAACCAATTTTCATCAACTCCATTGTGAAACCAGACATTGGAAAAGACCAAAGGAAGCTTGGGAAAAAAGGGTGTGTATGTTCTGCACCTCCAGAAAAGTGGAAATAAAAAAACATTTCATTTTAGAGTGAAACTTTCAAAGACAGCAGGGACAGTTATGTAAGTATCTTGACAGCTAGCTCTTGGAATAATTTATTCAGCGAGAGGACAGTGGAAAAGTCGGGAGAGCTCATCATCAAGCTGAACAGGAAAAGAGCTGAAATGGAGAAATTAGTGTCTAAGGCGGTCTGTCCCATAGACTATTGTTAGTCTCGTAAACGTTAAAATTTATTTCTTTCTTTGTCTGATGACCTTTTTAACTCCTGGACCAGTGCCTCAGGTAAGGATGTTCAGCAACCGGGTTTTGATTTGTTCATATTCTATATGTCTACAAGGGTCGCGTCCAACCAAGAACAATGTGCACTGTTCTGTTCAATAGGGAGCTTAATTATTTATTCAGTAGAGTAAGAACTGTGGCAGCATTAAAAACTGAGCACCACTGTGATGGCCCTTGTAATACAGAATTTGGCGCTGCAGGAAATTAAGTTTGGTGGTATATATAGAACGTCTATGGTCCTGTTCTCAACAAATTTTAATACTGTTATGATTGAGTCTGTTTTCGCTCTTGATGAATTCAATCCTGATCCAATTTGATGTGTAGCTCTCAGATCAACTATTTTGGAGCCCTCCCAATATTTTGGAACAGACTTTACAACAGGAAATGTTAACCCTGTCCTTCACCTTTATCCCGATGTGAACTTGTTGACAATTCTCTGTTATATGTTTGACAGTGGAATCAGTTTGCAGTGGAACAATATTTCATCAAAAGATCCGGAGGAGAGAAACTCCAAATAAAATGAGTGTGGCCAAAAGCCGGATCAGACAAGGTCTGAAAATATGTGGCCAAAGTCTAGATCAGAGAGTCTTAAAAGTATTTAAAAGTATTATCAAAAGAGAGGGTCTGAAAAAAAATAGTCAAAGACCGAGATCAGAACTTGACTCTTGATAACGATGGAAAAGAATAATATCAAGTTCTTGTAAACTAATGAAATAAATAATACTTCATTTACTGAGGAATATCCAACATAAAAGATAAGTAATTAAAATCCATATAGGACAAATAATATATTAAATGAGATATAATAAAGATATAGCTAACTAAACTTAAGTTAGCCTTGTTTTATGGAAGTTACTTCTGTGCATGAGGCAGGCCTGAATCGTACACAAATCAAACCCATTAATATGCAAAAGAACTGGTTGGCCTTCTAAACACTCTTTACCATTAAATCAAATTCTGTCGGGATTATGTCACGCCACTTAGAAAAGGTCCACAAAACCCCTTATTTTGGGTTCATGTCCAGAGATCTTAAAAAAATGGCAGAAAAGCACTAACGATAGTCGTATACTGGAAAATAAAAAAATCTGTTCAGGTAAAAACCTAAGAACTTTCATAAGAAGATAATCGTCTTTACAATGAAAGAAGCAGACCAAATTACTCTCTAAAATCTTAATATCCACCCTTCAAATCATTAACAACATCATATGGAATAGGTGTGACTGTCTCCAAAACAGCACCCTCAACCATAAATCCTGGCTTAGGGCCCTCAGGCTGCCTCTTGGTGCTGATAGGAGGCTCGCCACGTGCTTTAGCCTCTGCCTTCAATTGGTCGTTGTTTTTCCTTCTTAACAAGGCATCCTGTGCACACCTAGACGGTTGCACATGCTCAATTCGTACATGAATTCTCTTCTTGATAATCTTGTTACGAACCTGAACATCAATTAGAATTTCATCAGAAGGTGAAACAAAGACGAGTAAAACTCCATCCCCATTGCATGCTCACAATTGTTACCACAATCCTGTACTCCAACACTTCTAACATATGAAAAAACAAGACTGCACTTAATTTTGTTAGAACACAGGCATAAACCATGGCCGTTAAATTTCAATGTCATTATCAAAATACTGATTCATTTAATCACATCCTGAGAAACTGACATCACCAATACTAAGCACTTAGGACTGCATGCAGCTTTTTTAATGCAAGTACTGTACAACACTCATGCAAATTTTTCAAGACAAGCACACATAATCATACATACTAGGTGCAAAATATGGGGACACAAAATGCCCCATCTCTTTCCCCTGTAGCCAAGATGGTTGAAAGCAGAGTAGATGCCACTGGGCTAAGCAAAAATGTATGACATGTGCAAACCAGGCTGCACCATGTTCCTATAATTGGAGCACATTCTTACTCTGCCATGCTGAAAGTCTTGGGTGGTCTTCAGAATATCTATTGTTTAATAATAACTTATGTTGAATAGTACCATTTTTTCTCAAAATGGCAAAAGCCATCCCTGCTAATTTGTGGTGGTGAGACATACGGGGTTTATTCTGCTGTTTATCAGCTATTTTTAGCACTCCTCGCTGGAATAGTTAAGTTTAAACTAGATTAGCCTTTTATCTAGTATTGATTCAGAAATTAATAGATGATTTAAATTTTTTCCATTTCTTTGATAACTGAGCCAACAATCAACAAAAAATATTGCAAAGACACTGAGCAAAATATCTAATTGAGAAACTAGCAAAATTAAGCGCAATAAGACCCATTCATTAAGATTCAAAACACCATCAAAAAATTAAAAATATTTAAAAAGAAAAAGAAAATGCCACCTAGATGAAAGATAAAACATCAGTGATAATCCAATGGTGTCAGTTTAGATGCAACAGCAATGTCAAGTAGTTACACTATAATGGCCCACGAAGAAAACTTAAAAAGGCATGTTTCCACATTAATATAAAATCACTTTTCTATCCAAAAGAATTTAAGTACAAGAACCTGAAAATGAGTTACTGGGCTGAGAAAGTTCCAAAAGAAATAGAATACCTTGAGACAAACATCTGCAAAGACAATTTATTATTTAATAATCAAAATGAACATAAAATAACTCTGTCGAAAAAGGATTTGAAATTGATAGAAACAGTGCAAAAGGAATGGTAAATTGGATGATTATAAAAATAAAACCATCAAATGTAGTACCCCAAATACTCTAGTAGAAAAGAAAGCTCTCGAGATCTTCGCAATCACTCCAAGCCACAAAAGTAAATAGGCCTTCTTTTTAATCAGGAACTACTGACCCTTTTGTCTCAAGGTCAAAAAGACACAAATAATCAGTAAATAAGTTGAGGCGGGGACCTTGTCCAAAGAATACAATTAAAGGAGAAAAATAAGTAATGATTTTATCAAAAACTCTTCATCCCAAAAGAGTTGAAAGGAAGCTCTTAGTCAATTAGGAGGTGCGCACCCATCCAAGGAAAAAGAATAGAAAACCTTATTAGATTAAAATTATAATCTTCTTAGCCCTCAGATAATGGAATCATTTTTATGAATTAACATTAAGATATAGGGTAGAAAGCGAAGCTCTTATATAATTAGGAGGTGTGCACCCATCCAAGGCAAAAGAATTAAAAATCTTGTAAGATTTAAATTATCATCTGTTTAGCCCTCAGATCATGCAATCATTTTTATGATTGACATTAAAATGTCTCCAATACCACCCAGGGATTAAAAAAGGTAAACAAGAATATATATATATATATATATATATATATATATACGAATTCCTAGAGCCTATTTTCAACATAGCTACTTAAGTCATTTTAATGTAAAAGTGCAAAGACCAAAAACAGTTTGCAAGAAAGTGAAATGTCACTCGAGGATTTAAAAAGAAAGCAAATATTTAAGCACGAAATTTCTAGTAAGATTTAACTGTGCTTACACCTGCCATCTGCTAGCCACAACGTCCAAACAGGAAACCCTCAACGAGTATGAAGGGCTCAACAAGATACGCTATCACATGGGACCATTATAACTTATGGGACATCAGTTTCAGCTAGAACAGGAACAGAAGATCCTCTGAGTACTATAGGCATAAACTGCATGTATTGATAAACCCAAGGGCTAAACTAAATCAGAGTTCTCATATTAAATTGACCCAAAAGACCCATTATATTTTTTCATGCTTAGACATGCGTGGCTTAATCTTTGAGACAAGCTATAGTTTATAATATAATATTTGAGTTTAAGTTTATAAATTTGCATCTGCCATCTTTTACCTGTATAGATTGAAGTATAATATACGCCTAGATCTTTACTGTAGGCATATTTCGTATGCCCAGAAAGGTATTACTAGCTAATGTTCAGATCTTATTAAGCAATTAAGATCTGTCTCCGCATGTACCATGTACTGTAGGGATAAAATAGCATCTTCTGAAATGCTCATGGGTCAAGGACATTCGAGGCAAAGTAATCATAAATCAACACAATAATGCTGGTAGTAACACTCAACTAAATGGTGCAGAGTAAGCCAATATCTCTGCTAAGGTACATAACAGGGATGCAGACTCCAGTGTATGAAGCTAAAGCAAAATGCACGATCAGACAGAAATTTTTGCATGACGCTCACAAGCAAATCTTACTGGTGTGATTACAGCTTTCATTTAAAAGGAAAGAAAATGTCACCATGTTTGACCTGCTGTCAAAAAAATTACTAAACACTGAGAGGGTTCAGTATTATTGGAAATTTTGATGATCTTTATTTCAGAACCGATATCAAAAAACAATTTCAAAGAGAACTTAATAAGAGAATCGAATACTTGTTTTCCACGTTCATTCAAAAACTGAGCTCACAACCAACGAAAAATACTACAAATGCACTGAAGCAAAATATCAAACTGAAATGACACGAAGGGTAATTAAACAAAATGGATTAAAATAAGATCCACTTCAGTGAGATTCAAAACACGGTCCAAAATTCAAAATCCACAAAACCTAGTCATACAGCATTAAAATCCTCACAAAATAACCCAAAACCCTAGCCACCCAGCATATTTAAATTAAAAATATTTTTAAAGAATGAAAGCAAAACATAAATCAAAACCTTAACATAATACCTTAGCCATCGAGGTTAGCATACCTGTCATAAGGAGAAAAACGATAGCATGGAAAAAGACTAAATGTGAGAAAGAAAAATAAAATATGGAACCTGTTTGTTCATTTCGACGCCGATGGCTCGCTTGGTGACGTTCCAGACAACGCCTGTGCGGCCATGGTAGAACTTGTGAGGCATCCCTTTGTGAATCGAACCATTGACCTTAATGTCCACGTACTGACCTATTTTAAAGGTCCTCAGATATGTGCTGATTGGGGCGTATCCCTTCTTCCTGAAGGGCCTGGCGAACAGATCCCTCGTCCGAGCGCGCACTCCATGGCCTGCCGGCATTGTCTTTTCCCTCTGTAGATCCTCTACTCTTCCTGTGTAGAGTTTTTTTTAATAAAACCCTAACTTCCAGCGTTAGGGTTCGGTGGATTGGAGGATTAAATGTCAAGGAAATTGAAGTTGGAGATTCTCACTAGAGTAATTTTTTTTTTTTTTAAATCGAGAGTAGGGAAAATAAATTTCCTATAGTAGCATCATCATATCTAGTCTAATGCGTAGTTGCATGGTTGTTTCATGGTATAGTATAGTTAATTACCATTGTATATTAAAAGTTGGATTTTAGCATTCGGTTTAATAGTTAAAAACATGTACTTCCTCTTTGGAGGTTATAGGTTCAACTCCAAAGGGGAAGGGTATGTATATCTATATAGACTTTAGCTGTCAAATCACAAATCATTGTGAGGAGGGGATCTCTTGTCCCACAAACAAGGGGGTCTCATACACCAATTTGGTGTTTGGCTTGGTCGCAACCTTAAAAATAGATTTATGTTATTATTATTGGTATTGGTATCTCAAAAAATCCCAATATCTTTATTTAGTCATTGTTGGGACTACTAAAGGAATGGTCATGTGGCTTCCTTAATTCTGTGGCAGTTTAACCTCTTGCCCAAGAGGAGAAAACTCTACTAGAGTTGCAAATATGACTAAATGATATTGTTTTTGTATCTTTGAAAAAAAAATGAATATAAAATAAGTGAATATGGCACAAAGTTATTAATCCCTAACACAAAAAGTGAGAAAGTAAATAAGCTTTATGTGAGGTTAGGGTTATGGAGCTCTAGGGTTTGTGAATATGGCAATGAATGAGGAGTAGGTTGAGTTTTTGGATTTTTCTCTAGAAGGATGTCTCATATTCTCTATGGGTACCCTTTTCTACTAACGTCCTAAAGGATGTTAATGGTTTTGGACATTGTGGGGGCCTGGAGAGGTGGGATAGAGACTTTACATCTTACCCACAATCATATGGTCATGTAACCAAGGAGGGAAGGATATTGATCAAAAGCGGATCTATTAGTGTTAATGTTTAGGATTTGGACTTAGTTAAGTCAAGGTTTGGAATTGCATGCAACATGGAAGGTGACAGAGGTAATCGTAATGTAGTCTAGGGCTTGGAGAATACTCCTTCCTCGCAAGGTTGTAACAGAGGTGAGTATGGATTTGCTTCTTTGTTGGCATAGGATGAACTATTCTTAGATTCAATCAGTCAATTTGGGAAGGAGTTGGAAGGGAATCCCATCGGGATGTGTTCTAGTTAAGTGAACTAGGTGGTAGAAGGGCTCAAGAAGGAACTTCCCAAGTAGATATTGACATTGTGGGGAGGAAGGCGCTTTGAAACACAAAAAGCTAGTGAACATTATTAATGGGAAGAGGGGTTGAGAATGTGTTAAGCAAAAGAGGCATAAGGTAAATTTGGTACCGAGGGAGGATATCAAGGTGCCCTAAGCGTGGATATGGCAAATAGAGCATTGATAGGGTAGTTTATTGGTTGTTATATGTCAGTGAACAATTAAGTAACTTGGATGGAAGAATTTTGGAAAGCATTGTTAGGTTATCTCCCAAAGTATCATATATTGGTGAGAGGGTGGCTTGCATTTATCTTTAGGTCAAAAGAGGACTCGATGAAGGTGTTGGGTTGGCGATGGGCATGTGGTCACTCTCCCTTAACATTGAAGAAGTGGAGCCCTTGCTTCAATTCTTGCTTGGAGTGGTTCTCTCTATGACCGATTTGGATGAAGTTATGGGTTGCCTCTAGAATTTTGGTTAATGGACATGTTTAGAGCAATTAGAGACAACGTGGGTACTTTCTTAGAAGCATATGATAGTTATCAATGTTCTAACATGTGCTCGATGGCTCGCATCCTTGTCAAGCTCAATTTAAAGGATGGTTTAGCATAAGAGACCAGGATAGAGGTTCAAAATAAGCATCATTGTCAAGTTATTGACTACATTAGTGTTCTCTTTTAGTGCTTCGAATGTCATTCTTATGGCCATCTGGGTAAGAATTGTGCTCTCACATTCATTGAGAAGGTGTGGAGGCGAAAAAAAATTGGTAGCTTTGGGTTTTATGAAGGACTTGGCACTTGTCTTATCAAAAGAGAGGGAAAGCCTCTAGAGAGGTAGATGATGGGAATGATCCAACATTAGAAAAGGCTTCTATGATGGGAAAGGAATTGGGACTAATCCATCAAAGCTAGTTTCGAGGGCCAAAGTGAGGCTTAATAGAGCTCTTCAACTAGGCTTGGCGACAAACAGGGCATTGATCATGAAGGGATGTGCATTGTAGGTTCCATTGGTGAACCAACTTCTCTCAAATTTGGGTAAGTACTTAAATCTCTCTCCCAACTCTATGAACTCTGGAAAAGAATCTCAAACACTAGATGATACTCTTTATCTAGACCTTGGGGTGTATAAGGGGTCGTCTCCTTTGTCAACAAAAAGTTGTATGATGGTAGGGGGATATGTAATGTCACACAGGATTTAGAGAAATCTAAAGCATTAATAGAGGGAAGGTCACTCTCCCTTAATATGATTAAAAATGTAGTTTTCTTTCTTTCTCTCTGAAAATTCGTAACTCTTATTTTATTATTTTCCTTAGGAGACCCATTTTAGACCTCAAAAAATCTCTAATGCCTCTTATATTCTTCTATGACCTCATTAAAGAAGATAGAGGATTTTTACATATTCACTCTCATCCTAGTAGATGTGCAATATAAATCTTGAATTTCTTTCAACTTAAATGCATCCCTCCAAGAATCATCACGGCGTAATAAAACATCATTCACAAAAATCAAATGAGTCAAATAAAGATATCTATGACCCTCTATACCTTTCAAAGTTATAGTGCTTCTAACGTCCAATAATGCCTTGATAATACCTTTAGCTATGACTAGGAATAATAGTGGTGCCAAGGGACATCCCTGCCTAAGCCCTTTTGAGGGTTTGAAAAAAAAAAGCAGAGCCATTAATTAAAACAACAAAGGAGATCGAGGTCAAACACCCCATCATCCAATTCACAACACAAAGCCCAATGTGAACCAACATTAGCCTCAAATATAACCAATTTGTCTTATCATGGGCCTTTGAAAGGTCCAACTTCACAGCAATGGCTAATAATTTATCTGTCTTAATAGCATGCATCCTCTGTTGAGCTACTCGTATAGCATCATGTATGTGCCTTCCATGGAGGAAGCCGAATTGTTCTTGAGAGATAACCTAAAAAAGAATTGATTGGACCTTTAATGCAATGATTTTAGTAATAAATTTTATAAATACAGTTGCGCAAAGATATATGCATGAAGTCATCAAAGGAATTTGCATCATGTTTCTTTGGGATAATGGCAAGAAAAGTCATATTGAATGCTCCCAACACCTTCATGTATTCCTTGATTTCTCGATTACCCTTATCAAAGCTTCCTCAATAAGTTCGTAAAAACCCAAGAAGAGCTAAATTGTCCAGCCATCAAGGCCTAAACTTTTGTCCTTCTGAAAACTATGGAGGACCATTTGCAATTCTTCCTCGGAGATTTCCTCCAACAACCTTGCATTGGTTGTTTCATCAATGGAACTTGGAAAGAATGTAGCCATTTTGACAAATTATGTAATATTAGCTCTTTCTTCCTCCTATAAATCCCATCAAAATAAGCCAATGTTAATTTTGCTAGATCTTTGAAGGAACTTGATTTAGATCCATATTCTCTTTTCATTTCCCATATAATGTTGATATTCTTCCCATGGTTGGCAAAATCATGAATGTTTTTTGTATTCTCATAACCCTTAGCCAACCATAAAACTCTACACTTGAGCCTCCAAAGAACTCTTTCTCTCCCAAAATTTTCCTTTTATTTTATTGCAATGATCTAAGATTTTCCTTGGGGTCCTCATCAAGGCCTCCTATCTCATGTCCGTAAAGATAAAAAAATTGAGTTTTAAGAAATATTAAACTCTCCCCATCTTCCTTATGCTTAGAAAATGCCAATGAGGACACTGCATTTTTTATTGCCTTGAGGTTAGCAACAAACTCGCCTCATTATCCATGTTAAGTTGAGCTTGAAGGACTTAGAGGTTTACACTTCTTTGCAAACTAAATAAAAGCTAGAAAATGCTTAGAGTCTCCACCAAACTCCACCAATGATCAAACCCTAATCTGATCATTTACAAGGAAATGTGAAACTAGGAACCTATCTAGTCTATTTTCCACCCTATCATCACTTATTCTCATATTCATATGTGTAGGAACAAGCTTAACAGGTTCCACATCCACCAAGCCTACCTCCTCCAGCTTATTTATAAAAAAAATTGTCAAGGGGTCCACTTTAGCAATGCTTCCCCAAATTTCAACTCTGCTAATGGTAAAATTTAAGCTTCCACCCAAAATAACATTTATCCTCCTAAATAACTCATGTGATAATAACCCTCCCTTAATTCCACTATATTCTTATATGGGGCATAAACGTTGACAACATAAAAATCTTCCCCTAGCTCCAAAGAAATGAATTATGCTCCAATACTTAATCACCCCTCGGTTCCAACCTTTATCAAGTCTAGAGCTCCTTATATATATATATATATATAGAGAGAGAGAGAGAGAGAGAGAGAGAGAGAGAGAGAGAGATCTAGGTTTTTTAGAAGCCTTTGAGCTCCCTCCAAATAAAGACGTAGGGTCTAGAAGATCCCACTATTTTCTTTAGTGGACTCAAAGATATTTGAAACTATTAGGGACCTAACCTACCTAACCCCTCAAGTGGGTAGAATAATATATTTCCATGTAATAAAGGTCAATATTAATAAGGCCTAGAAATAAGGAGTAGTAAGCCAAATGTAAGAAGACCTAATAGAAGCTTCCACTTCCAGAAGGATATTCCTCTAGATTGTTCTTTTGGATAGATAGATTTAGTATAAATAGGAGTAGAGGGTATGAGAAGTTTTGTCTTGAAGAATTATTGTAATAGAGCTCTGTTCTACTAGAGGTTGCCCCCTCGAAGAGGAAAGTGAACCTTGTTTCTTATCAATAAAGGTATAATTTTGGTGTTGTGGTTCCATATAATTTGTTGTTTCGATGTTATCTCTGCAATATTTTTGTATTCTATTGCTATCTCGGTGTTATTTTTTGCATTGTTTCTCTCTCTGCTAATATAATAGACATGTTACCTTAGAAGTGGTATCAGAGCACTTTCCTTGGCAGAAAATTGTGGGTTAATTTTTTTCAGGGTAGAGACGTATTCTGACATCTTAAAGCTATAGAGATCTGTCGTTACACGCATAAACCCGCGGTCGGGGAGTAATACATGCATGAAATACAAGTGGTACTTAAGCGCACATCTGTTGGCCACCCTTGTAACCCATGTTGGTACCCCTTCGAGTGGTAGCACATCAGACAACACCTGTATACAAATCGATCTAGATATCTTGAAGCCCTCTATAGATAAATCGATTAGCCGCCTGACTGCTATAGTGCCACCGAGAACAACACTTGGGAAGATACTCTCTAGTACCTGGGTAGTCAGGTAGTACGGCTAAGGGAACGGTCGTTGGTGCCCTGAGATATTGGGTCGAGTACTAGTGTTGGACCCCACACGTATATCAGAGAGTTATAGCATGGGGAAAACCCTTATCTGTAGAAACCTTGAATACCCTACCCCTTGGGATGGAAACAAAAAACAGAACAAATAAGGTCTATTGACGCACAACTATGCTTTCTACATTTTGGTTGCGAAATTACTACACATTTCTTTCTATTAAGCATTTGGGCATTTCGTCACTGCATTATTATTCAGGCTGGAGTATAACTCATTTGGGACACTTATTTGGGACCTATCCCATTGGATTCCCCTTTTCTCCCTGATCACAGTCATCCCTTTCATTTTTAATCCTTTTTTTTTAACTGGACCCGACCCCTTCCTAGCTTCCCTATTTTGTTGCCTATTCCATAATTCTTCCCTTTTCTCCCTGGTCGTCATGGTACCTATCACTTATGAGTCGTTTTTTGTGGTCCCACCCTGTTACACATCAAAATTACTCACTTTGATAGTGTCGCAAGTGTTGTCATTACAAGTGTCGCAAGTGTCACATTTTGGTCGCAAGTGTCACAAATGTCAGAAAAAAACATAGTGCCATAATTCCTATGTCGTGCTTATAACGACATCGGAAGGACACTTGAAACACCTCAAACATTTGATTTGGAAGAAGAGGAATGGGTTAACAGGGTTATGAACCTCTTGCCATTTGAAAGAACCACTAAAAATTGAGTTTCAGAGAAGAGCGCTCCCCTATACCACTGTTAGGAGTGTTGGCGCTCCCCTATACACTCTTAGGGAGCGTTATAACGCTCTGTCTTCCCTTTTTGAGGAGCGTTGCTACTGTTAGGAGTGTTGGCGCCCCCCTATGCATTGTTAGGGAGCGTTATAGCGCTCTGATGCCCCTTTTGGGAGAGCGCTACCTATTCTGGGCGAAAATTGGTTTGTTGAGAAGAGTGAGGAAAATATCTCTTCAATCTCTGAAGGCAATTGGATTCGAATCCTTGGTCAAGCCATGATCTTAGGGAAGATCCCTAACTGAAGGAGGAAAATCCTCAACTTACCCCAAAGATATCTCAAGTGGTTGGGCCTCTCTAAACCTATATAAGTAGGCCCTCTCATGGTGAAAAGGGGAATGATTGGAGGCATGAAACCTATGATCTCATAGGAAACACACAGTGAAGTGGAGGAGAATAATCATTGAAGTTATTGTCATTCTGATCATGGGTCTTTTGCGCAAGGGTTAGACAAGGAGGACTTGATGAAGCTACTGCACTCGCATCTACAGTTGTAAGTTTCCTTCGTTGTTGTTCTCATCAATATAATATGCTTGGCCTGTTTCTTTCTAGTTTGTGCTTAATCTCACATGAACTTGTCTCTAATAGATAGATCTATTTTGAACTAATCTCAATAGAGTAGGAAGTTGTTTGTACTTTTGTTTGTCTACAGGGTTTATCGAGGAGCGCAAGATTGGAGCTCAACTCGGACTGTGCAGGGACAAACACCGATAAAAGGTACTTCTTTTCTCCTTCCTCCTCACACATTAGTTTATTTAGATCTAAAAGGAAGTCAGTGTCAACAATAAGCATCTTCTGTCTTAAGAGTTAAGAGTTTAGCTCTCAAGAGGAGATCTACCTGTCCACAGGGAGATTTTCCTTCAACACACCCACCCATTTTCCCTTACCCGCACTTCCCCTCTCCAAATGGCCACCACTCGCAACCAAGACTTGGAAGCTTCCATCAATCAAGCCCAAGACTCCATCCAACATGTGACATCTGAGATTGGCTCTACCAATTCCTTCCTTGCACAATTCGAGACCCAAGTCCAACACAAATTTGACACCATGGAAGCCAAATTCATGAACTAATTTAACACCCTCCAGTCTGTTGTCAACCAGTTGTTGAACTTCACTCTGGGTCCTTCCTCCTTGGACCATCCAGATGTTGTTGATTCCTCTCATTCTCTGCATTTTCAAACCAACTCCTTTCAGTGTGACCCCTGTCTTCCCCACGTTGAGGTCAATAAATTTGATGGCTCTGATCCTACGGGTTGGGTCACTCAAATGGAGCATTATTTTTCTCTACATGGTATTACTGATGAGTTGGCCAAACTTTGCTATGATGTCCTCTATTTAGATCTTGAACAATGGCAATGGTGGCATTGGCGTAAAAATTCACATCAGGGGTATATTGCTTGGACCCATTTTGTTGCAAAGCTCTATGACTACTTTGACATTGATACCCACTATCTAGGTCATTTGACCAAGTTGAAACAATCAGACACAGTGGAAGACTTTATAACTGCTTTTGAGCATTTGGCCTTTCGAACCGAGGGCATGTTAGATGCATTCTTTCGTGAATTCTTTATGAGTTGCCTAAAGGATGAAATTCGATCCCAGGTTCTCATGGCCCGCCCTTAGACTTGGTTGGAAGCTACTTAACTTGTTAAAGAGGCCCAACAAGTTGTTTTTTCCGAGAACAAAAAAACCTCTTTTGTTCCTCACCCTCTACCCACTAATCCTAACCCCCCTGTCACTCCCCTCAAGGTCTAGAAATTAACTAGGGCTGAAATGGTTGAACGCCAACTGAAGGGTCTTTGTTATAATTGTGATGAAAAATATTTTCCGAGGCACAAGTGTAAGGAACAAAAACTTTTTATGGCCATTTCCGAAGATGTTCCTGAGAAGATGTGACAGTTCCCCTTGTTGAAGAGCCCTCCCTTCCGAATGCTACATAGGAGCCTATTGACCCACCTAAAGTGGACCCACTTATTTCCTTGTATGCCCTCACTGGATTGTCTGCTCCAAAAACCCTCAAGCTCATTAGTTATATTAAGCATAGGAAGGTCATCATCCTTGTTGATAGAGGTAGCACCCACAATTTTATTCATTGTCGCATTACCCAGGAAACCAATTGTTACATTCGTGTTGTCGATAATTTTCAAATCATGATAGCCAATGGTGGGTCTATGAAATGTGGTGGGCATTGTGAAAATGTACGTCTTCAAATTGGACACTACCACCTGAAATCTCATATGTTTGCCATTGAAATGGGCGGTTGTGACATTGTTCTAGGTGTTGAATGGTTACGCACTTTGGGTCCCATTCTTATGGATTTTAAGGAATTATCCATGCAATTCCAACAAGAGGGGCAAATGTATCAATTCCATGGTCTCATGGTTGGTTCTCCTCAAATAACCAGTTCTCATCACATGGAAAATCTCCTCAAGAAAGGCCACTCAGGTATTATTGCTCAACTCCATTCTATTCAAGCAGTTGAGACACCCTCTATGCATCCTGACCTCCAAGCTATCCTCACTACACATCAAGTTGTTTTCTCCACTCCTCAGGGACTTCCGCCTTCTCGTGGTGTTCATGATCATTCCATCCCCCTTGTTCCTGACAGTCTTCCTCCCAATGTTCACCCTTATCGTCATCCCTTTGCCCAAAAGAATGAAATTGAGAAAATAGTGCAGGAATTGCTCCAAGCAGGTGTTATCCGCCCCAGTACCAGCCCTTATTCTTCTCCTATGGTCATGGTACTTAAGAAAGAAGGTACTTGGCACATGTGTCCTGACTTTCGTGCCCTCAATAAACTCACCATCAAGGACAACTTTCCCATTCATGTCATTGATGATCTCTTGGATGAGTTGAGTGGTGCTCAATACTTCACTAAACTTGATCTACATTATGGCTACCACCAGATACATATGCAAGAAGCTGACATCCCCAATATCGCCTTTTGAACTCATGAGGGTCATTATGAGTTCTTGGTCATTCCCTTTGGCTTGTATAATTTCCCCTCCACCTTCCAAAGCCTCATGAATCATGTCTTCTGTCCTTTTCTCCGTCATTTTGTCTTATTTTTCTTTGATGATATTCTTGTCTATAGTAAAACTTGGCAATTCCATCTTGCCCATGTGGATCAAGTTCTCCATCTACTCTCTCAGCACCAACTTTTCCTCAAACCTCTAAATGTGCCTTTGGTGCCTCAGAAGTCGAGTACTTGGGTCATATTGTTGGCAAGGTTGGTGTCCGAGTGGATCCTTAAAAGATTGAAGCAATGCAGGATTGGCCTCACCCCAACACTATCAAAATCTTGTGTGGTTTTATGGGTTTAATAGGCTATTATGGAAAGTTTGTTCAAAATTATGGAAAGATTGCGGTGCCTCTCATTGCTCTCCTTAAAAACAATTCTTTCACTTGGACTCCTACAGTTGATCAAACCTTTCAAGCCTTGAAGGTGGCTATGTGTACTACTCTGGTCTTGGCCCTTCCTGATTTCACAAAGACCTTTGTCCTGGAATGTGATGCCTCCAGGAGAGGAATTGGAGCAGTCCTTATGCAAGAGGGCAAACAATTGTCAGAACGCCATTTGGGCCAATAAATCTATGAAAAGGAAATGTTGGCTATTTTGCATGCAGTGGATCTCTGGCACCCTTATCTCTCGGGGCAACGCTTCCAAATTAAGATAGATCATCAAAGCCTCAAGTATTTTATGGAGCAACAACCTTCCTCCCGAGAGAAACAAAAATGGGTAACTAAGCTCTTTGGATATGATTATGAGATCATTTACAAGAAAGGCAAAGAAAATGTGGTTGTTAACGCTCTTTCTCGAAAATATGAAGATGAAGGGTCCCTTTTCTCCCTCTCCTTCATTGTACCAGATTGGCTCCAAGATGTTTTCCAGGAATGGCTACAAGATCCTAAAATTTCTCATCTGATCCAACAATTGCAAGCCAATTCTCCAGTTTCCCTAGGGTACTCTTGGCCCAATGATGAGCTTCACTACAAAGGTCGTTTGTATTTAAGTAAACAATCACAACTTAAATCCACGGTGTTTTATGAGCTTCATGCTACACCCGTAGCTTGGCACTCAGGGTTTACCAAAACCTATGACTGGGTCAAACGTTCTTTTTTTTGGGATGGTATGAAAAAGGATGGTTGGACATTTGTGGCAGAATGTGATGTTTGTCAATGCAATAAGGGCAAAACAATCAAAGCTCCTGGCGCACTCCAACCACTTCTGATTCCACCCACTATTTGGATGGACATCTATGTGGATTTTATTGTGGGATTACCTAAATCAGGTAATAAGTTAGTCATCATGGTGGTCGTTGACCGTCTTTCCAAGTATGCTCATTTATGTGCTCGTCAACACCCATTTACCGCATCCACTTTGGCTCAACTTTTCATGGATCATGTCTTCAAGCTTCATGCCATGCCTCATTCTATTGTTTTTGATCGAGATCCCACTTTCACCAGCAATTTTTTGCAAGAACTGTTCAAGCTACAGGGCACCCAATTACATCTTAGCACTGCCTATCATCCCCTTACTGATGGTCAAATTGAAGTTGTTAATAAGTGTTTGTAGACTTATTTGAGGTGTTTTGCCTCTAAAAGGAAAAATCAATGTGCTCAATGGTTACCATTAGTTGAATGGTGGTACAACACTTCTTACCATATAGCTACTCGCATGACTTATTTTGAAGCAGTATATGGACAAAAACCACCTTTTGTTCTCTCCTACATGTCGGGTGTCTCGAAGGTCCAGGCGGTTGACCAAACACTTATAGTTCGAGAGGCTATTCTTCGTACCCTCAAAGATAATTTGGTCATGACTTAGAATCACATACAAGTCAATCAAGGTCGCTCATAATGTCAATTTGTGGAAGGAGACCAGGTATTTCTTCGACTGCAACCTTATAAGCAAACTTCACTCGAGGCCGAACATTGTCAAAAACTGGCACCCAAATTTTATGGTCCTTATATAGTTCTCAAGCGCATGGGGCATGTGGCCTATTAGTTATCTTTGCCCAGTCCTTCTAAGCTCCATCTTGTTTTTCATGTCTCCTGCTTAAAGAAGGTGATTGGAACTAAGTGCCAAACTCAAACCAGCCTTCCTGAGATGGATGAAGAAGGATCCATCTGGTTGCAACCACAAACAATTTTGGACCAACGTGAGCATCATATTTGTCATCACACCATCAAGTAAGTGTTAGTCCAGTGGAAAGATACAACTCTACCAGATGCCACATGGGAGCCAACTAACATTCTGCAGCAATTTCCTCATCTCAAGCCTTGAGGACAAGGATGATTTTAAGGGGGAGGGCATGTTAGGGACCTAACCTACCTAACCCCTCAAGTGGGTAGAATAATATATTTCCATGTAATAAAGGTCAATATTAATAAGGCTTAGAAATAAGGAGGAATAAGTCAAGTGTAAGAAGACCTAATAAAAGCTTCAACTTCTAGAAGGATATTCACCTAGATTGTTCTTTTGGATAGATAGATTTAGTATAAATATGAGTAGAGGGTATGAGAAGTTTTGTCTTGAAGAATTATTGTAATAGAGCTCTGCTCTGCTGGAGGTTGCCCCCTCGAAGAGGCAAGTGAACCTTGTTTCCTATCAATAAAGGTATAATTTTGGTGTTGTGGTTCCATATAATTTGTTGTCCCACTGTTATCTCTGCAATATTTTTGTATTTTATTGCTATATTGGTGTTATTTTCTGCATTGTTTTTCTTCTATGCTAATATAATAGACCTGGTATCTTACAAAAACCCACCTTCCCTCTATTAATGCTTTAGATTTATCTAAATCTTGTATGGCATTACATATCCCCCTACCATC
>ML850730.1:32275-46987 GCA_009831015.1 Picea engelmannii
TCTTTAATGGACTCAAATATATTTGAAACTGTTAGGGACCTAACCTACCTAACCCCTCAAGTGGGTAGAATAATATATTTCCATGTAATAAAGGTCAATATTAATAAGGCCTAGAAATAAGGAGGAGTAAGCCAAATGTAAGAAGACCTAATAGAAGCTTCTGCTTCCAGAAGGATCTTCCTCTAGATTGTTCTTTTGGATAGATAGATTTAGTATAAATAGGAGTAGAGGGTATGAGAAGTTTTGTCTTGAAGAATTATTGTAATAGAGCTTTGTTCTACTGGAGGTTGCCCCCTTGAAGAGGAAAGTGAACCTTGTTTCTTATCAATAAAGGTATAATTTTGGTGTTGTGGTTCCATATAATTTGTTGTTCCGGTGTTATCTCTGCAATATTTTTGTATTCTATTGCTATCTCGGTGTTATTTTTTGCATTGTTTCTCTTCTCTGCTAATATAATAGACATGGTACCTTAGAAGTGGTATCAGAGCACTTTCCTTGACATAAAATTGTGGGTTAATTTTTTTCAGGGTAGAGACGTATTCTGACATCTTAAAGCTATAGAGATCTGTCGTTACGCGCACAAACCCGCGGTCGGGGAGTAATACATGCAGGAAATACAAGTGGTACTCAAGCGCACATCTGTTGGCCACCCTTGTAACCCATGTTGGTACCCCTTCGAGTGGTAGCACATCAGAGAACACCTGTATACAAATCGACCTAGATATCTTGAAGCCCTCTATAGATAAATCGATTAGCTTCCTGACTGCTATAGTGCCACCGAGAACAACACTTGCGAAGATACTCTCTAGTACCTGGGTAGTCGAGTAGTACGGCTAAGGGAATGGTCGTTGGTGCCCTGAGATATTGGGTCGAGTACTAGTGTTGGACCCCACACGTATATTAGAGAGCTATAGCATGGGGCAAACCCTTATCTGTAGAAACCTTGAATACCCTACCCCTTGGGATGGAAACAAAAAACAGAACAGATAAGGTCTATTGCCGCACAACTATGCCTTCTACATTTTGGTTGCGAAATTACTACACATTTCTTTCTATTAAGCATTTGGGCATTTCGTCACTGCATTATTATTCAGGCTGGAGTATAACTCATTTGGGACACTTATTTGGGACCTATCCCATTGGATTCCCCTTTTCTCCCTGATCACAATCATCCCTTTCATTTTTAATCCTTTTTTTTTTAAGTGGACCCGACCCCTTCCTAGCTTCCCTATTTTGTTGCCTATTCCATAATTCTTCCCTTCTCTCCCTGGTCGTCGTGGTACCTATCACTTATGAGTCCTTTTTTGTGGTCCCACCCTGTTACACATCAAAATTACTCACTTTGATAGTGTCGCAAGTGTCGCATTTTGGTCACAAGTGTCGCAAATGTCAGAAAAAAAACATACTGCCATAATTCCTATGTCGTGCTTATAACAACATTGGAAGGACACTTGAAACACCTCAAACATTTGATTTGGAAGAAGAGGAATGGGTTAACAAGGTTATGAACCTCTTGCCATTTGAAAGAACCACTAAAAATTGAGTTTCAGAGGAGAACGCTCCCCTATACCACTGTTAGGAGTGTTGGTGCTCCCCTATACACTCTTAGGGAGCGTTATAACGCTCTGTTTTCCCTTTTTGAGGAGTGTTGCTACTGTTAGGAGTGTTGGTGCCCCCCTATGCATTGTTAGGGAGCGTTATAGCGCTTTGATGCCCCTTTTGGGAGAGCGCTACCTATTATGGGCGAAAATTGGTTTGTTGAGAAGAGTGAGGAAAAGATATCTTCAATCTCTGAAGGCAGTTGGATTCGAATCCTTGGTCAAGCCATGATCTTAGGGAAGATCCCTAACTGAAGGAGGAAAATCCTCAACTTACCCCAAAGATATCTTAAGTGGTTGGGCCTCTCTAAACCTATATAAGCAGGCCCTCTCATGGTGAAAAGGGGAATGATTGAAGGCATGAAACCTATGATCTCATAGGAAACACACAGTGAAGTGGAGGAGAATAATCAGTGAAGTTATTGTCATTCTGATCATGGGTCTTTTGAGCAAGGGTTAGACAAGGAGAACTTGATGAAGCTACTGCACTCGCATCTACGGTTGTAAGTTTCCTTCATTGTTGTTCTCATCAATATAATATGCTTGGCCTGTTTCTTTCTAGTTTGTGCTTAATCTCACATGAACTTCTCTCTAATAGATAGATCTATTTCGAACTAATCTCAATAGAGTAGGAAGTTGTTTGTACTTTTGTTTGTCTATAGGGTTTATCGAGGAGCACAAGATTAAAGCTCAACTCGGACCGTGCAGGGACAAACACCGATAAAAGGTACTTCTTTTCTCCTTCCTCCTCACACATTAGTTTATCTAGATCTAAAAGGAAGTCAGTGTCCACGATAAGCATCTTTTGTCTTAAGAGTTAAGAGTCTAGCTCTCAAGAGGAGATCTACCTGTCCGCAGGGAGATTTTCCTTCAACACACCCACCCATTTTCCCTTACCCGCACTCCCCCTCTCCAAATGGCCACCACTCGCAACCAAGACTTGGAAGCTTCCATCAATCAAGCCCAAGACTCCATCCAACATGTGACATCTAAGATTGGCTCTACCAATTCCCGCCTTGCACAATTCGAGACCCAAGTCCAACACAAATTTGACACCATGGAAGCCAAATTCATGAACTAATTTAACACCCTCCAGTCTGTTGTCAACCAGTTGTTGAACTGCACTCTGGGTCCTTCCTCCTCGGACCATCCAGATGTTGTTGATTCCTCTCATTCTCTGCATTTTCAATCCAACTCCTTTCAGTGTGACCCCTATCTTCCCCGCGTTGAGGTCAATAAATTTGATGGCTCTGATCCTACGGGTTGGGTCACTCAAATGGAGCATTATTTTTCTCTACATGGTATTACTGATGAGTTGGCCAAACTTCGCTATGATGTCCTCTATTTAGATCCTGAACAATGGCAATGGTGGCATTGGCGTAAAAATTCACGTCAGGGGTATATTGCTTGGACCCAGTTTGTTGCAGAGCTCTATGACTGCTTTGACATTGATACCCACTATCTAGGTCGTTTGACCAAGTTGAAACAATTAGACACAGTGGAAGACTTTATAACTTCTTTTGAGCATTTGGCCTTTCGAACCGAGGGCATGTTAGATGCATTCTTTCGTGAATTCTTTATGAGTGGCCTAAAGGATGAAATTCGATCCCAGGTTCTCATGGCCCGCCCTTAGACTTGGTTGGAAGCTACTTAACTTGTTAAAGAGGCCCAACAAGTTGTTTTTTCCGAGAACAAAAAAACCTCTTTTGTTCCTCACCTTCTACCCACTAATCCTAACCCCCCTGTCACTCCCCTCAAGGTCCAGAAATTAACTAGGGCTGAAATGGTTGAACGCCAACTAAAGGGTCTTTGTTATAATTGTGATGAAAAATATTTTCCGAGGCACAAGTGTAAGGAACAAAAACTTTTTATGGCCATTTCCGAAGATGTTCCTGAGAAGATGTGACAGTTCCCCTTGTTGAAGAGCCCTCCCTTCCGGATGCTACCAAGGAGCCTATTGACCCACCTAAAGTTGACCCACTTATTTCCTTGTATGCCCTCACTAGATTGTCTGCTCCAAAAACCCTCAAGCTCATTAGTTATATTAAGCATAGGAAGGTCATCATCCTTGTTGATAGAGGTAGCACCCACAATTTTATTCATTGTCGCATTGCCCAGGAAACCAATTGCTACATTCGTGCTGTCGATAATTTTCAAATCATGATAGCCAATGGTGAGTCTATGAAATGTGGTGGGCATTGTGAAAATGTACGTCTTCAAATTGGACACTACCACTTGAAATCTCATATGTTTGCCATTGAAATGGGCGGTTGTGACATTGTTCTAGGTGTTGAATGGTTACGCACTTTGGGTTCCATTCTTATGGATTTTAAGGAATTAGCCATGCAATTCCAACAGGAGGGACAAAGGTATCAATTCCATGGTCTCATGGTTGGTTCTCCTCAAATCACCAGTTCTCATCACATGGAAAATCTCCTCAAGAAAGGCCACTCAGGTATTATTGCTCAACTCCATTCTATTCAAGCAATTGAGACACCCTCTATGCATCTTGACCTCCAAGCTATCCTCACTACACATCAAGTTGTTTTCTCCACTCCTCAGGGACTTCCGCATTCTCGTGGTGTTCATGATCATTACATCCCCCTTGTTCCTGACAATGTTCCTCCCAATGTTCACCCTTATCGTCATCCCTTTGCCCAAAAGAATGAAATTGAGAAAATAGTGCAGGAATTGCTCCAAGCAGGTGTTATCCGCCCCAGTACCAACCCTTATTCTTCTTCTATGGTCATGGTACTTAAGAAAGAAGGTACTTGGCGCATGTGTCCTGACTTTCGTGCCCTCAATAAACTCACCATCAAGGACAACTTTCCCATTCATGTCATTGATGATCTCTTGGATGAGTTGAGTGGTGCTCAATACTTCACTAAACTTGATCTACGTTCTGGCTACCACCAGATACATATGCAAGAAGCTGACATCCCCAAGATCGCCTTTTGAACTCATGAGGGTCATTATGAGTTCTTGGTCATTCCCTTTGGCCTGTATAATTCCCCCTCCACGTTCCAAAGCCTCGTGAATCATGTCTTCTGTCATTTTCTCCGTCATTTTGTCTTCTTTTTCTTTGATGATATTATCATCTATAGTAAAACTTGGCAATTCCATCTTGCCCATGTGGATCAAGTTCTCCATCTACTCTCTCAACACCAACTTTTCCTCAGACCTCTAAATGTGCCTTTGGTGCCTCAGAAGTCGAGTACTTGGGTCATATTGTTGGCAAGGTTGGTGTCAGAGTGGATCCTTAAAAGATTGAAGCAATGCAGGATTGGCCTCACCCCAAGACTATCAAAATCTTGCGTGGTTTTATGGGTTTAACATGCTATTATGGAAAGTTTGTTCAAAATTATGGAAAGATTGCGGTGCCTCTCACTGCTCTCCTTAAAAAGAATTCTTTCACTTGGACTCCTACAGTTGATCAAACCTTTCAAGCCTTGAAGGTGGCTATGTGTACTACTCTAGTCTTGGCCCTTCCTGATTTCACAAAGACCTTTGTCCTGGAATGTGATGCCTCCGGGAGAGGAATTGGATCAGTCCTTATGCAAGAGGGCAAACAATTGTCAGAACGCCATTTGGGCCAATAAATCTATGAAAAGGAAATGTTGGTTATTCTGAATGCAGTGGATCTCTGGCACCCTTATCTCTCGGGGCAACGCTTCCAAATTAAGATAGATCATCAAAGCCTCAAGCATTTTCTGGAGCAACAACCTTCCTCCCGAGAGCAACAAAAATGGGTAACTAAGCTCTTTGGATATGATTATGAGATCATTTACAAGAAAGGCAAAGAAAATGTGGTTGTTGACGCTCTTTCTCGAAAATATGAAGATGAAGGGTCCCTTTTCTCCCTCTCCTTCATTGTACCAGATTGGCTCCAAGATGTTTGCCAGGAATGGCTACAAGATCCTAAAATTTCTCATCTGATCCAACAATTGCAAGCCAATTCTCCAGTTTCCCTAGGGTACTCTTGGCCCAATGATGAGCTTCACTACAAAGGTCATTTGTATTTAAGTAAACAGTCACAACTTAAATCCACGGTGCTTTATGAGCTTCATGCTACACCCATAGCTTGGCACTCAGGGTTTACCAAAACCTATGACCGGGTCAAACGTTCTTTTTTTTGGGATGGTATGAAAAAGGACGGTTGGACATTTGTGGCAGAATGTGATGTTTGTCAATGCAATAAGGGCAAAACAATCAAAGCTCCTGGCACACTCCAACCACTTCTGATTCCACCCACTATTTGGATGGACATCTCTGTGGATTTTACTGTGGGATTACCTAAATCAAGCAATAAGTTAATCATCATGGTGGTCGTTGATCGTCTTTTCAAGTATGCTCATTTATGTGCTCTTCAACACCCATTTACCGCATCCACTTTGGCTCAACTTTTCATGGATCATGTCTTCAAGCTTCATGCCATGCCTCATTCTATTGTTTTTTATCGAGATCCCACTTTCACCAGCAATTTTTTGCAAGAACTGTTCAAGCTATAGGGCACCCAATTACATCTTAGCACCGCCTATCATCCCCTTAATGATGGTCAAACTGAAGTTGTTAATAAGTGTTTGTAGACTTATTTGAGGTGTTTTGCCTCTGAAAGGAAAAATCAATGTGCTCAATGGTTACCATTAGTTGAATGGTGGTACAACACTTCTTACCATATAGCTACTTGCATGACTTCTTTTGAAGCAGTATATGGACAAAAACCACCTTTTGTTCTCTCCTACATGCCAGGTGTCCCGAAGGTCCAGGCGGTTGACCAAACGCTTATAGTTCGAGAGGCTATTCTTCGTACCCTCAAAGAGAATTTGGTCATGACTTAGAATCACATGAAGCAACAAGTCGATCAAGGTCGCTCAGAACGTCAATTTGTTGAAGGAGACCAGGTATTTCTTCGACTGCAACCTTATAAGCAAACTTCACTCGAGGCCGAACATTGTCAAAAAGTGGCACCCAAATTTTATGGTCCTTATACAGTTCTCAAGCGCATGGGGCATGTGGCCTATTAGTTAGCTTTGCCCAGTCCTTCTAAGCTCCATCCTATTTTTCATGTCTCCTGCTTAAAGAAGGTGATTGGAACTAAGTGCCAAACTCAAACAGCCTTCCTGAGTTGGATGAAGAAGGATCCATCTGGTTGCAACCAAAAGCAATTTTTGACCAACGTGAGCATCGTATTTGTCATCACACCATCAAGTAAGTGTTAGTCCAGTGGAAAGATACAACTCTAGCAGATGCCACATGGGAGCCAAATAACATTCTGCAGCAATTTCCTCATCTCAAGCCTTGAGGACAAGGATGATTTTAAAGGGGAGGGCATGTTAGGGACCTAACCTACCTAACCCCTCAAGTGGGTAGAATAATATATTTCCATGTAATAAAGGTCAATATTAATAAGGCTTAGAAATAAGGAGGAATAAGTCAAGTGTAAGAAGACCTAATAAAAGCTTCAGCTTCTAGAAGGATATTCCTCTAGATTGTTCTTTTGGATAGATAGATTTAGTATAAATATGAGTAGAGGGTATGAGAAGTTTTGTCTTGAAGAATTATTGTAATAGAGCTCTGCTCTGCTAGAGGTTGCCCCCTCGAAGAGGCAAGTGAACCTTGTTTCCTATCAATAAAGGTATAATTCTGGTGTTGTGGTTCCATATAATTTGTTGTTCCACTGTTATCTTTGCAATATTTTTGTATTTTGTTGCTATATTGGTGTTATTTTCTGCATTGTTTTTCTTCTATGCTAATATAATAGACCTGGTATCTTACAAAAACCCACCTTCCCTCTATTAATGCTTTAGATTTATCTAAATCTTGTATGGCATTACATATCCCCCTACCATCATACACTTTTTTGTTGACAAAGGAGATGACCCCTTATACACCCCAAGGTATAGATAAAGAGTGTCATCTAGTGTTTGAGATTCTTTTGAGAGTTCACAGAGTTGGGAGAGAGATTTAATTACTTACCCAAATTTGTGAGAAGTTGGTTCACCAATGGAAAGGGGGGAAAGATAAGAAGACAACAACCATTACACATCAGTGAAAATATCCCAACAACCATTGCAATCATTACAACATTTATGGACACAATAAGGAAAAGTGTTGGAAACTACATCCATAGTTGAACCCAAAGAACCACAAGAAGGACAGAAAGAAAAAGAACCTTCAAGCCACATAATCGAGTAGTGATGTTGAAAGTATCTATGATGTGGATGAAAATATTGTTTGCACATCTATGCAGAAGGAGATGAATCTGCGTAGCCTTCATCACCAGGAAGAGAAGGAGATGACCAAACTCTTCCACATTAAGATCCAGGTCAAGAAGACCAAGACAGATGCTATGTTCGACTCTAGTTCATAGGCTAATCTCATAGCAATGGATCTGGTCAACAAGCTTAGATTGGAGGTTCATGATCATCCTAGACCCTATCCACTGGGTTGGGTAAACAAGGATGCAAAAATCAAGGTAACAAAGAAGTGCAAGATTAAATTTGTTGTAAGTGTTGATTTGATAGATGAAATAGAATTGGACATAGTACCACTATATGTATGCAAAGTAGTGTTTAGAAGCCCCTACATGTATATGAGGGATTCTATCTTCATGCAGAGAGCCAACCAATAATGCCTCATCAAGGATGGGAAATCCTTCATCATCAACATGCACAAAGGAAAATAAAAAATTTCATTGGTAAGTGCCAATAAAGCTAAGAAATTGATCAGTTCTAGCAAGAAATATGTTTCACTTTTCCTAAGGGAAAATTAATCTGGTGAAGAGTTGTTAAAAGTAAAGACATTCCTAGAAGGGTGTATGAGGAGTACAAAAATGAATTGGAGGATTTGTTAAATGCATATAGGAGAGTGTTCCACGATCCTAGGGCTACCACCTAAGAGGAAAGTGGAGCACGGAATCCAATTATTGCCATACTCCCCCTTGCTGAATATTGGGTTGTATAGACAATCCATTTTGAAAGAAAATGAAGTAAAGACGCAATTCTAGTAGTTGTTGGAGTAGGGTGTGATTCGACCAAGTACCTCACCTTGTGGGTCAACCATTATAATTGTTCCCAAGAAGGATGAGACTTGGAGAATGTGTATTGATTATAGGGCATTGAACAAGATTACACTAAATAATTGTTACCCTCTGCCCATGATCGATGTTCTGTTGGACCAACTACAACATGCCAAGTAATTCACTAAGATGGATTTGAAATCAAGATATCAACAGGTATGAGTCAAAGAAGAAGATACCTGGAAGATTGCCTTCAAGACAAGGCAAGGTTTATATGAGTGGTTGGTTACAGAATTCGGTTTATGCAATGCACCAACTACATTTATGAGACTAATGAATGATGTTTTCCACCCTTATCTAGATTCATTTATTATTTTCTATTTGGATGACATACTGGTTTATAGTGTTACCTGGGAGGAGCATATCTCACATCTTATGCAGGTGTTAGAGACCTTGAAGAAGCACCAATTGCTGGCCAATCTCAAGAAATATGAGTTTTCTTAGTAGTCTTCGGTGTATATGGGGTATGTGATTGGTGGAGGTGAGCTCAAGATAGATCCCGTGAAGATGGAGGCCATCATGAAATGGCTAGTTCCTACAAATTGCACAGAAGTTAGTAGCTTTGTTGGGGAAACGTAGTACTTGCAGAAGTGCATAACTTTATTTTCCGTAGTAGATGCACCACTCCACACAATAGCAACGTGCAGTAAGAGTCTCTAGTGGGGGGAGAATCAATAAAAGGCCTTTGATGAGTTGAAAATAAAGACCAGTCAAGCACCAATGCTCACACTACCAAACTTGCAGAAGCCCTTCAAAGTGGAGACAGATGCAAGTGGGTATGCCATGGGAGAACTCCTGATGTTGGGAGGAAGGCATGTCTGATATCATTATGAAGTATTTAATGGGGTGGTCCTCAACTACCCCAACTATGATAAGGAGCTCTATTCCTTGTTACAAGTTGTCAAAAAGTGGAAGCAATATCTAATGGGCAAGGAGACCATCATCCACACAGATCACCAACTACTCCAGTATTTACAGTCCTAGAGTAAGTTACAACAAACTAGGCACTACAAATGGATGGAATTCTTACAACAGTTTCATTTGGTCATAAAGTATAAGAAGGGTAAAGAAAAACAATTTGGAAGATATGCTTTCATGACCACCCACATCCAAGATTAAAACTTTGTGAAATCTGATGCACATGGAGCAATTTATCCATGATGCATACAGAGAGGGATGCATAGAAGATGATGACTTCAAGGAGGTGTTTCAACGGCCAGAGGGACAAATTCATATAGAAGAAGGTGACAACAAGGTTGACTATCATTTCCAAAATGGTCTACTCTACAAGCTCGACAAGATTTTTGTTCCTAAAGGTGAATGATTGCAGCTTATCAGATAGGCTCACACCTCCAAGGTTGCAGGACATTTTGTTGTTGGGAAGACAATTGCCAACTTATAGAGATACATGTACTGGCCCATAATGCAAGAAGATGTAGCATGGTATATTAGAGGATGTATACTTTGTTGTACCAACAAGCCTAGTAACGGGAAGCGAGGTCTATACCATTCCTTACTGGTACCCACTAGACCTTGGAAAATCATTTCCATAGATTTTGTGGGTGGTTTACCAACCACATGGAAGGGATGTGCATATTTATTGTGGTAGTTGACAGGTTCAACAAAATGTGCATTCTCATGCCTTGTAAAAAGATCAACAAGGAGTAGAAAGTATCAAACTTATTCTTTGAACAGGTCTGGGTGCACTTTGGGATACCAAAGAGCATCATCTCAGACAGGGACACCATATTTCTTAGTGCCTTCTGGACTAGATTGTGGGAGAAGATGGACACTAAGCTCAAGAGGTCTACAACATTCCATCCACAGACAGATGGTAAGACCGAAGTAGTCAACAAGAATTTGATGTAGCTTTTTAGGGGTTACATTTAGAAGCACCTGAAGACCAAGGATGAAAATATGATCTTTATACAACACTCTTATAATAGAGTAGTACACACTTCTACTGGTAAGTCACCTTTTGAAACTTGGTTTGGATATTTGACACCTTCACTCTTAGATGTTGTATATGGACAACAAGGAGGAGTAAGGGAGGACCTCATAGGAGATGCATTAAAAGGAGAAAAAATTGTTGAGAATATTAAGCAAATCCATTTGAAAGTACAAGAGACACTAAAGAAGTAAGATGAAAAGTACAAGGCTAAACATGACCAACACAGGACAAAGAGAACATTTAGAGTGGGAGATAGAGTATGGTTACAACTGAATAAGGAAATACTACAATGTCCTCATAAGAAGATCAAGGCTCTATTATATGGTCCTTTTGAGGTATTGGAAAAGGTGAGAGATAATTCTTACAGACTCAGTCTACCCCCCATACATGCACATTTACTCGGTAGTGAATGTGGAGAATCTCAAACTCTATGAGCCCTCCATGTTTGATCAGGAGGAGGAGCAAGTCCTACCTTCCATAGAGGATTTAGCACCAGATGCTCAGGCAGAGTTAGTAGAGGATACCGTTTTGCAGAAGTGGTCCAGAACTACAAAATAGGGGTAGCACGACCTTTGGCAGATTGGGTTGAAATGACAACTTCTAGGCAAAGCAAAGTGGTACTCTAGGGATAAGGTAGAGGAAAATTTTCCTCACCTCATTCAGTAAAGATTTTGGGGGCCAAAATCCTCCCTTAATGGGGAGGTATGATCTGGATTGGATCATTATATTATTTTTCATCTATCTCAATACTTTATGGGAGGAAAAATTGGAGGAATCAACTTGCAGGGCCATTTCGACGGCTGGTCCAAATTTGGAAATTTGGGTACAAAAAACTGTCTGAAATCTTATAGAGCCATTTTGAGGCATCAAACAACACTTTTTTATGGTCCAAACCTTACTATGGAGAAATATTTTGTATTCTACACATTGATACCTTTCCAACCGTGTAATAATCGTCTCAATTGGAGTTCGTATGTTGACCTACCGTATTGATCACCATGATACGAATGGATGCCATGTCAACCCCCATTACTTAAATGTGTGGGGACAAATACATAGTGGATTTTCTAGAACACTCTAGAAGGTCCAAACCTGATCATTAATTGAGGGTTAAGGAAGTCAATACCCTAACACTAGATGGCCATCAGGCTATGTTAAATACCAAACCGTTAGGAGGAGGGGGGGTTCCATTCTATGTTATTGTATTTTATTCTATTGTAGAGAAGAACAACTAGGAATAGGAAAATTAGAGAGAATAACAGAGGGGGTTAGTGTTCTTAGCATCCTAATAGACCATAGGTCTTAGGTAACTCTATAGAGAGTGCCTTCTCCTTTATACTTGCATTATTTCCTTACCAGCGAAAAGAGAGCAGAGCAGCCTCACCTTCTAGCAAGGTTTTCCCCCGTAAAGGTTTCTTAGAGAAAATATTTGTGTTATTTTGTGGATGGTGTGTGATTGTATTTTACAGTTCTCTATTTTCTGCATTTTATCTATTTCATGCATAAGCATAAAATCAATAACTAAATATTTGGGAATCTAAAGGAATTTAACCTTCATAGTGTAGATTTTTGTTTTATTTATCAGATCTGTTGTGACAAATTGTTCCAATGGAATATCCAAGACAGTTTACAAATCAATACCATTCCCTCATATTAATTACTTCATTGACTTATAATTAGTCCCTTACTCTTGTAAAAGAAATATTAATTTATATTAAACAAATGAACACTATAACTATTTAAGGAAGATACAAAAGGAAAGAAGGAGATCAATGAAGGGGGGTGGGGAGGAGGGGAGGGGGGAATTCATCAATTGAGAATGATTTATTGAGAAGTGACAAAGAAAAGGGGAATGAAACTCATCCTATGAATTTCTCCTAAGGTTATTTATTTTTTCTGTATTTGTTTACATATATTAGAAGTTTTGAATATGTTTAGTGCTAATTAGTGACAACTTTTGCAAAAAATCAACCGTGCTTCACATCACTTGTGGTGGTCCAAGTTTGATTGTAGGATTTCATTCTTCTTTATATGGCACTTAGTTGCCTTTGTATGATTTACTTAACATTTGAGGCTTCTAAGAATTTCTCTAGTCCAAATCTTCGAAGATATTTGTAAAGGCATTTAAATTTTCTTGTTGTTTGGTTAATTATAAAAGAATCATTTCATTTGTCTCAAGGTTTGTTCTATTTCTTCAATATTTAAAACTTTTAAAACTCCTGTATTTTCATTTTTTTTTTTAAATTATTATTGCTCTTATAAGTATTAATTATAAGAATTTTGTATTATTTATGTACATTTTTATTTAATCCTAGTGTATTTCCCTTAATTTATTTCTTTATTTTATTTTATGTACAGTTAAAAGTAAAAGAACACAAAAGAAAACATAAAACATATTATATAAACAAGTTGCATTCAATTTAGTGTTCCTTTCATTTGGAATTTTTATTTTTATTTTTAGGCTATAAACATAGGGTGATAATCCCACCTACCTTGCTTAGCCTAATGAGGTCTGAAGTGTTTAGTGAGAAGCATTATAGTTTCTCGCTGAGCACATTCTTCTCCTTATTTTCATGATTTCCTTGGATCTCCATATCTCAATGTACTATAGCAACAAGACAATCGATTAGCTTAACTAAATCATGTTTCAAGTATACCTATGGGACTTCCTATATACCTAAAAGTATGTGGAAGTGAGATTCCATATATAGGTACTATCTGATGCGATACTACTTAAAGTGGTACCATCAAGGGTTTCCAACAAGGTGAAACCATGTGTATTTCCTGCATGTATTCTTCCCCTATCGTAGTTTTACCTATTGAACAATAAACCACCATGTTATTTAAAGAGAAACCACCATGGAATTTTACAGTCTAAACCTTCAATGATAAAAATTTATAGCAAAAGTACCAAAATGACTTGTTTAAGCCTAATTTCAGTATTAGTAAAAAAACTCAATTTCCACAAAATATATATCATAAATTATAATGATTCCAAATTTGAAAATTTTTCCACATGTAATTCGCTATGTATCCTCGGGATTTTGAAAATTTCAGGGTATGAAACTTCACTAATTTTTTTTTATCACAAAAATAAAAAGATGACTCATTTGAGACTAATTTCAGGATTAGTCACAAACCCTAACTTCCACAGGAAATATCTCCAAAACTATTACGAACCAGAACCTAAAATTTTGACCACCTTTTCTTTGCTATCTTTCCTCAGTCTCCTCAAAATTTCATTGTCTAAAACTTCCTAGAAAAAGGTTATAGCAAAAATTCCAATATGTCTTGATTGAAGAAGCAAACTCCTAGGATTGTATGCTTCGATACCAAATGTTATGAACCAATGCCTTGATAATGATAAAAATTCAATGAATAATGGTCTGCTTTGAGGGTAAAACCTCCATTTACAATACATTCAATGCACAGGAAAATATATGATGATCCTAAGACCAACTCTCCTTGGTATATATAGGAGACAAAGGGTACAATTATAATGAAAGGGTATAGTGAAAAGTTCTAGCTGGCCTACTAATATAATACTAGAAATGTAATAACTCAATATCTAGGCCTTAATAAGGGGATTTATTCTTAACATGGGGCTTTATCTAGGGCTTTACAAAACATAAAGGTAAATTATACATACATAAATTCCATATAGCTCACTGTAAAGGAATGTTATCCTATCAATTTAAACATGGAACTCTAACTTCATATCCATTTTGTTGGCACCATTTAAAATAACAAGTGGGAATAGATGAACAACATAAGACTAGTTTATATCTTATAAATTATAAATCCAATCTTACAAGAACTCAAGCATACATGAAATCTAGAAAAGTCTAAACAATCATACATACAACATAATTGATTTCTTCCAAAAAGTGGCCAACAAGCTTCTCATACTAATAACACGAAAGTAGTTCCATATATCAAGTTTGAAAAAATCCCCTCTTACATCGTATCTATATTATTTATATGAAAAGATAAACATTCAAGGAAACTAAAATCGATTCATGGTATACAACTATGTGTACTTCCATCAGATAAATCAAAGTCTGCTCTTTGGACTTCTCTTTAAC
>ML850731.1:0-31686 GCA_009831015.1 Picea engelmannii
TCACTTAACCTATTTTCCTTATTTTAGGGTTAACCACTTTCCATAAATAGAAAGTTCTCCAATATTTTATCATTTAAATATTCCTTCTTGATTTTTTCACTTCTCTTTATTATTTAAATAATCCACCTTGAATTTTTCACTTTACTTTATCATTTAAATAATGATTTCTTCTTTTAGGTCACTTTGACTTCTTTGACCTTGGGGGCTTCAAGCCTTCATATGGGGGTCCTCCAACTTCATAAGTCCATAACTCTCAAACCGTGAAGAGTTATGTGACATTCCACATACCACCAGAAATGGCATGACAAGCACTATACATCTAGAATAGTTTCACCAACAACTTCATTGATCTTCATCTCATTATTCTACATACAAGCATGGGTCCTCCAACCATTCTTCTAGGATAACTCAATCTGCAAAGCATCTTCCTGTAAGGGCTTTCACCATAAGGGGACCACTTTGGATTTCATCCATTTGTGAAACTTATCAATCATGATAAGACAACAATGAGTCATATTTTCATCAAACAAACTATGCATGATATATCAAAGAATACATCTTTATCATGTATCAATGACAACTCATTGATCCATCTTCATCTATGCATCATATCAATGATCCATTTTCATCAATTGGTTTCCACTTTGACATCTATCATTCTTATCAAGGACAATACATATACATTTTTCATCAATCATCAATCAATCAATCCTTTGAAATCAATCAATCATCAATCAATCAATCCTTTGAAATCAATCAATCACTTGAAATCAATCAATCCTTTGACATCAATGACAACTTGATCCAACAAAGTTGATGTATCAACTACCCCCATCGGAGCCCATAAGCCTTTTGGCGTTTCATCTTTTGGGGTTATGGCTTTGTATGTTTAGGGTTTTCTCATTTATGATTTATGTTAAAAAGGCCTTTAGAGCCTTATTGTAATCAGATTCTTGCAAATGCACGTACATCTTCATCAAGCGGCCACTTTGGAGGCGTCGCTCCCTTCAAGGTACAAGCAAACTTTGATACTCCTTTGTTTGAAGGTCAGATAGATGCAGATGCTCTAGATGAATGGTTGAATCTGTTAGAAGGGTATTTTTTTGTCGACAATTTTTTCAATAGGCATTCCTAGAATCTTAAACCTGATCATATCCTTCTCCAAAATCACCCCATATGGCCAACCTTTCTCTTTGAGCTTCACAATATGAAAATCACATTCTCTTTTGTCCCAGATAAGTTGAGATGGGGACATCGTCCGACTGGCTACTTCAATTTGAAAGAATAAAATCCCCTCGATGCAAATCACTCACATGTTCCCTTAGAGGACATATGGGACAAAATTTGGAATTGGAATCTTTGGCCCAAAGTGGTTACCTTTCTTTGGCTAGTTTCTCACTGAAAAATTCTCACTTGGGATCATCTTCTTCGAAAAGGTTTTTTTGGGTCAAGTCTGTGTGTCACATTCCTTCAATATGTTGAGTCCCTGGAGCATCTCCTCAATTCTTTCCCCTACAACAACTTTCTATGGGATCAAGGGGCCATTTCTTTTTGGTAATTAGATGGCGTCCAATATTTTGTTTGAATGACCATTTCTTCATGGTGTTATAGAACTTCCAAGACCAAATTATAAACTACACTTGGAGGCTCTTTCCATGGTTTGTGTTACAAGAAACATGGAAATAAAGGAATCAACACATCTTCAAAAATGAATCCTCACAATTGGCTCTTGTTTGGAGAAAAATTAAAATGAGTATTTTGGAGACAATCCTTTAGGAAAATTGTGATGTTGACGATATAAAATGCAACAAAAAAGAACATTTTATTCTCTCCCTTAATATCCCCTCTCCCCTCCCCATTTATAATTCTTCCTCTATCGTTTCTCCCTCTACTTCTTTTCCCTCCTTTTAGTCCCCCCCTCCCTCACTGGATTTTGTCAAGATGAATTTTGATGGTGCTTTGAAAGGTAACACAGGACCAACTAGCTATGGCAGGGTCTTTCAGATTTCTGAGGGAAAAATTCTTTGAATTTATCATGGTCACATAGGCTCCTCCTAAAATAATGCAGTAGATCTCTAGGCTCTAGTCCAGGGACTTTGTGTTACCCATTCCCTCCATTAATCTAAGCTCATTGTAGAAGGGAACTCAAAAATCATCATCCATGTGCTTGTCAAACTCCAGAATGACTCCTTTCCATCCAAATTATCCAACAGTTGGCGTCTTGAAACTCTCATGAAGCTCTCTACCATTACTCTCATTATTTCCCTCATTCCCTCCCATGTTCTTTGAGAGACCAAAATTTTTTTACATCTTCTAGCCAATGAAAGCTTCATCAGGTCATCCCTACCTCTAAATTGTGACCAGGGTGATCTCCATTCTCCCTCTCTATGGAAGATTTTTCAATCTTTAGGATGTGTAGACTTCAACTCCTTGGATGGGGTGCCAAATCTCCACCATGCAATCAATGGGATGAAGGTGGCATTTGGGCCTGTCTCTTCACCCTGACTTCCCCCCCACACCAATATTAATAGCTCCACTGCAAAAGATCACTTGGTCGAACAAGAAGGTAATGGAATGTACAAGAGGGATGACTCTCGCACAGGGTGATGAGGGTTCTTATGGAAACATAGGGTATTGATTTCTTAGTACCCCTATAATTTGTGAGTATGGTGGAATTTAGTAGGAAAAGGATGAAGTAAGAGCAACCTTTGGCTCACAATGTTCATGGTCTCTACTATGTTCTTGATTTTTGGTTAACACTATTTTTAGAAAGGTTCTTTGAATCTGCTTGGTTTGGGATCAATTCTCTTTCCTTAACCCGATCTCCCATGGCTCTTCATGGAAACATATCTAGGTGGTCCCCAACTTTCCAAATGCATGCTGCAAATGATGTTTTTGAAGCAACGAATTTCTACCACCAATTCATCCCAGAGGAAGATCATGACACCATGTCTACACTAGAGGAAGAAGTTTGGTTGGTTAGGGCCTATAAGGAATATGAGGAAGTGGAAGAATAGGTGGGAAGAATTATTACTGACCTAGGTTGTAACAGAACCAAAAATTCCAAATTTTATAGAACTCTGGAGCTCTATTGGCACACAAATACTATGGTGGCTCTAGGCATGCTTCCTAAGGATCAAGACTTCAAACAAATCAAACAAAGGATTGAGTCTCTTAAGGAGTAGAATACTCTACGAATGAATGTGGTTCAGTGGCTGGTTAAATTCCATGGAAGATCCTTTCTAATTCCTTCAGGAAGTCAGATGCACATTCCTTCTTCTCCAACTATGGATTCCATGGACAACTTTGGGTTGTGGGATCCCCATGCACCCCCTTCTAATGGTTAATTTGAATTTAAAATTGTATGGTCAAGTATTTTCTGAGGATGCTCTAGCTCACTCTGTTTCTCTTATCTAAGTATCTGGTTATATATATTATCTTTTTTGCTCCAAAAATATTTATATGTTATGACTATCTCTAAAACTTTCCTTCATAGGTAGGCCCTCTGTTCTATTTATTTTGGCTTGGTTTGTCTTCCTGGTTATCTTTTTGGACCCGACTTGTTAGCAGGAATTTATATACACATTGTTAATATATGAATAGAATGACTTGCTTACAAAAAAATATTTACAATGTAGTAAGCTTGCAACTGCCTCTTTGATATCATACTCCTTGCATATTTGTATTACTTAATAAATTAATGACATATCTAGTTAATTGTATTGAATGGGTGAGAATATAAAAAAATATGGAACAACAAATTAATTAGTCAAAGTAATGTAAGTTTTGGTCATATGGACAATGGTAATGAATTTAGGTCACTAAGGGATATAATGACCATGTGATTTTCTATTACATGGAAGGTTTCAATTTTTATATAGAATTTCAGTGAGATGTTAAGTTACATGGTAATCAAATATGTGTTTGATATTCTACTTCTACTTCTAATATAATGAAATTAAAATCACATGTAAGGTCTCAGCTTTTATATAGAGTTTCAATGAGATGTTATGTTACCCGTGGCTCTATTAGAGTTTCAATGCTTGTGATGCCCCACATGATGAAATTGAAGGCATCTTCATTTTTGTTGTGGTAGTGTTATGTTGTGTCAATGTGTCCATCATTTTCGTTGACAAGACACATAAATGCATCGAAGTAGTGTATCATTACTATCAATGGTATTCTTATAGCAACATGTATCTAATTAGGAATTATTAATTATTATTATTATTACTAGTAGTATGAATTAATTAATTATGCTAATTAATAAGAATACGTATTTATTAATTATTATTTTAAGAATTAATGTTATTAATTAAAGATTAATTATTAATTGTGTTCATTTTAATGAATTTATTATAATAATTAAAAAAATCATTTTTCACATTTGTTGTTAATAGTTGTGTATCTAGTGTGTTAATAATCATTAGAAATAAATTAATATATTCATAATCATTGCAACTCTAATCTAAGCACTAATATTCAATTGATTTCACAACATGATACACGACATGATAATTAAAAAACCATGTATATATAAACATAATTATGAAATTTCGATTCAAGTAGGAAAATAATCGTGTATTTGTTTTTTGTTTATAACAACTAGTCTAGTAATACAACAATGTATTAGTAAATATCTAGAAATATATCAAAACAAATCTCAATCAGATGTTGATGAACCCTCCCTCCTCTTCCTTTGTACCCTCCTCATCCTCACTCCGTAAGAACACAATAAAACAACATGAATTCAATTACTTAAATAATTCTAATGTTTATAGATGTAATACAATGGATGTAAGTTTTAAAAAATTATCAATACCCTTTGATTCCTTCAAAACCTCCTCATCATCACTCTAGCAAAACATAATAAGATAATAATAGTTCAATTAATTAAAGGATTCTAACCAGTAATACATAATTAACAATTTACAAAGGGTAGGGGATATAAAACTGCCATGATTTGTTCTAGTGTCTCAGGGTCTACCCCTCATGCTACCTTCTCACTTGTGATCTTTTCCTCCTTTTTTTAATTGATTGAGTATGCCTTTCCATACCTCTTTATCAACACATGTTGGTCTCATGCTCTTTGTTTTTCCAATTTAAGAATATTTTTTACTATTTTCCTAAATTTGCTCAACACCATAGAAATTGATGACAACCATAAAAGTCAATGAAGAAACATACTGAAATAAAAAAAGGTAAGGGATTACAAAAATGAGTGAAGAAAAAAAATATTAATTTGAATTTCACATGATGTGCAATCTCTTCCTCCTCATAGTATCCGCCATTATCTTCATTACCCATTTGTCACTAAATTGTGGTTGGGTAGCTTCCATGAAAATGTTGTGATGTATTCACAATATCCCCCTTTCTTGATGAGCACATTGAAAGGGACGGAGATTTTAATCTTGGCCATTTCATTCTCAAAGTTGAAAGGGGGGGAGACCTTTTCTACCTCCTTGGCGCCTGTATCTTGACTTGTTTCTGGCGCTTTCCTTGGAACCTCTTCCTTTGACTTTCCATTTTCAGTCACGTCCTTGGTAGGTTTGTCTTTCTTTGGTCGGCTCATGGAAGGGGCGTCCGCCTGAGGCTCCCTGATGGGATTCGTCTGTTGCGGTTATGTAGACACCTTTCTTCTCCTGAGGTTGTATTGATTTTGGAACTGCATGATGGCATTGTGTTAGTTGTTGGTAGCAGGCCGAAGTGGGAAAGAAAGCATGCACAAAGAAGAATGACAGCTGGAAGAGAAATCATGGGAAAGAAAGCATGCAAGAGGAAAGTGACAACTAGTAAGAAGCACAACACGTGCACATGTAAGGAGGAGGCGACAGTTGGAAGGAAGAAAATAATGCATACAGAAAAGGAAGACCTAACGACAATAGGGTTAGGGTTTTTGTAAGGTTTTGTGTAAATGGCTGAAAATCCCAATAGATATAAATATAGATACATAGGTATCATAAAAGAGTTTGGTTAGGTTTGGTTCGCTACCTATAAAGGTTTGATTCTTTTTATGTAATGTTTTTTATTAGAAGAATTACTTTTGTAAAGCGAAAGAGCTAGAGAGGAGGAGAGAAGGTAGATCTTGAGGATTAGATTGCAGGCCAAGGAGCCTGGTGCGGTCTAGTTCACCTCATAGAGATCTTAGCCATACGAGGATAATTGTAAGCGCACAACGCGAGATTGCAGAACTACCATAATAAGAGAGCCAAGAGCCAGATCTTTGTGGACGTAGCCCAGGAGGGGGTGAACCATGATAATACTTGTGTGATGTGATGAATGCATGCATATCTTTGTCATACTTTTAATAGTTAAGTGATGTGTGTAATGAATGAATGAGTTATTATATTGCTTAGTTAATTGTTGTTGGGATATAACGAAAAGATACCATGGAGATCAAATTATAAAAGAGAATAACAGTAGTTTGTAACACAAGTTAGAATAAATGGCTCAGAACACAGATCCCATATCTCATACTCAATCCTAGGTTGTAAACACCTGAGTCTTACAACCACCCATTTAAATCTATCTTGGGTGAGACTACACAGTTAATTCTGTGTGTTGTGTCGCCTTCTAGTTTACCAGAAGGGTCGATAGTTTTAGGCTTTGTTGGTACCCTGAAAGATATGAACCCTGGGTCAACAACGTAGGAAGTAGGGAAGAGTAGTTCATGTTAAGCCAACAAATGGTTTCGTTGTCGTGTTAAGAGGAACAAGAGAGGACTGAGTAGATGAGATAGAATGTATAAGAAAATAATGAGTGAAACAAGAAGACCGTTGAGCCACTAGAAGGGAATGTTGAGACCGTGGAACTCCATGAAAGAAGAAATCGAAGGCTGGTTGAGAACTAAAGAGCTAGAGTTTGCCCAGAAAGACAATAGAAACCCTAACATCACACCTCTTAAATATCTGAATAAATACGTGTTTATGGATTTACATGAAGTCTTTTTCTTGTATTTTCCCCACCTACTGTAGGAGTGGATACTACGGTTGAAAGATAACCACGCGACGAACCGGATCCAGAAACAATATTGGACCCCTGTACAGGTTGAGCAGTTACAACAGGTGAACAACAAATTCACCCGCGCAGTCGAATTTTGGTTTGACAATATTGTGGCAGGCTTCATCACAGAGTTTGCAGTCGACACAATGAAGTCATAAAGCACAACAGAGCAAGAATTTCTATGCAGATCCCACGGAAGGTACATTCGATCATTGTATGCTTCTATTAAAATACTGCTATATAACAAATGGGTAATGGCAATGGAATCAAACAGCTAGACTTCCCTGTGTGCATGGGGGAAGGGGGGAAACACTGACAGAGAGAGGATAGATGGACGAAGGTGAGGATAAAGGCAAGTAGGAGGAGAAATTCTTAGACCTGATATTGATGGATGACGACCAACTTAAGTGGATCTTGGCATCATCAGGAATGACGCGTAGCGGAGTACCCTACCAATATAAGGTGAATACCAAGAAGAGAGTCGTAGCCGCGAGGGAGGGCTTGGAAAGTGATGAGGAAGAGGTAGAAGATCTCTGGGCTGTGGAGCAGATTGAGGAAATCTTGCGCACAACCTATGAGAGGAAAACAAGAGGCCCAAGAATGGGAGGATAAGATAGCCATCTTTTCCATATTAATGTCAGTGTGGAACCCATAAACCCATGTGCGACCAATACACCAAAGAGAACACCACAGTTTAGACAACCGAAGTTCAGAGGAAGTCCGACAACAAGAAGTACATCTACCGCAGGAGAAACAACCGGAGGAGCCAGTCCAGGCAATACTAGTCAAGTATCTACACCACGGGGCGGAGGTAGAAGTTCAATATTTAGAATGGCAGTACACGATCCCACTATCAGATTACCAGAATTTCAAGGAGAGGCAACTGAAGACCTTGAGAAGCATTTGTTCATTTGTGCAAAGATCTGGGAGGCAAAACAAATCACCGATGAAGATACCAAACTGGCGCAGCTAGTGATCATGCTAAGAGACCATGCACTAGACTGGTACATGAGTCTAGACACGAACAGTGCCCCTGGGATGACGAGGACACTGGAAAACATTAAGAAGCTATTGATTAACGAGTTCCAAAAGCCGAGCTCAGAGGATCAGTACATGAATGAGATGATCAAGATAAGACAAAAACCAAGAGAGTTTGTATGGGAGATTGACCAGAGATTCAAGCTACTGAAGGGGAAGCTAAAATACCTTATGACCGAGATGCAACACCAACACCTGTTTGTCAACTCACTACTCCCACACCTAAAGTACCCCTTACAACATCAAAAGTTTTAGACGCAGGCCAAGGCTCTACAGGTAGCCTTGCAGCTGGAAGAGAACCAGTACCAACAGACTGACCCAGCTATTGAAGAATTGAAGGAGGATTTGAAGAACCTAACATTTCAGTTGAACCAGCGTAAGAACAAGGACAAACGAGAAGTCGTTTGGTGCACTACATGCAGGATGGAAGGACACCACAAGAACATATGTCTAACATTCACGCAGTATATGGAAACATGCATGCCAAATCCGCTACCACAGGGAGGATTATGGTACGAAATATGCAAGAAACTGGGTCACGACCCTTACCACTACACGATGATGCAGAAGTACCAGACAGTTCCAAAGAATTCTTATTGCACCTTTTGTAAGTCAGTGGGCCATGACGACAAAGATTGTAGAACTATGGAGATGATGTGGGAAAGAACATCAAACACATACAGGGTACAGGCCGAAATTATGACTGGGCAAGCTGCACCACAGTTCAATCAAGCCCCAGCTCCATACAACATTGTGCAACAAAAGTACAATACTGTGCAACAACCATACAATAACGCACAGCCGCAGTACAACTCGGCGCAACCCCAGTATAATCAAGCACCACAGTACAACACACCAAGAGGGGACCGACCAGGCTATCGAGGAGGAGGACAAGCCAGAGAAGGTTTCGGGCGTGGCATGTGTTATCCCCAAAAATAAAATATTTTTGAAATTTAAATTTATTGGAAATTTATTTCGTTTTTAGTAAATTCGAATTTGGAAACTTTTTGCCATTTATGGAAATTCCAAATTTCGAATTTAATAATTGTAATTAATTATTATGATTGTTGGGCAGAGACCTGATTTGACCCAACTAACTATTTGACTATGACACTTGTATGAAAACAAAATATTTTATATTGATTGCAGGAGGACAAATGGAACAACCATGTTGAATTTAGCTAACCATGACTTCATGAGTGGGGAACATGTTGGAACTACCCCTAGACTGATTGTTACAAGTGGAAAATCAGTGATTTGGCCATTAACAGCCCCTGAAAATCAGGGATTTAGAAAGCTGCAAAAATCCCCAAGGGAGGGAAAAAGACCTAGGCAAATTGATAAATAGCATATGTGAGGAGGCAGGGCGCTGCCGAGTATGCTGGGGAAAGGAGACTACTGGTTTTCTTGCTGTTATGAACACTGCAGATTGAGTGTGAGGCAAGAGGAACCTGCTGGAACTAGAAGTCATTGCTGAGAAGGAGTTTTGTTTTCAAGTTTTCCCTCATGGACTCATGGTCAGGCTAGGGGGTGAACTGTGAAAGTGATTTTGGCTGCTCGGTTCTACGGTTAGGAGGAACATGGTTGTTCCCTTTGTCTTTCCGCGAGTTAGTTCAGATATGTTACTCTAATCCTTATCTGTCTGAATGATTTTATATCTGATGCACTGTACGTGTTAAATCTGAATTGAAATGATTCTCATTATCTGTTTTAATGATCGTATAATTGATGTAAGGTACTTGTTGTATCTAAATTTAAGTATTTATGTCTCTGTGGGATGAATTAGTTACATATATAGTGAAATCATTAAAGTCTGTATGCATCCAATAACCTGAGCGAAGACTGTTCAATTACATGAATATGTGCAGTCCACTTTACTATAGAATAGTTTATAAATCATTTCTGAAATCATCTCCTGGTAGCCTCTACGATTGAATTAGAACTTGTATGAAAGTTATAAATCATTTGATATCCTCCTAGAATAATCAAATGGATTTGTATGATTAAGTTTTGGAAATGTTCCCTGAAATTAAAACTTAAAGCAGAACCATATATGTATCAATGGACTTAAACGAACAAACCTATTTACAGGTATACATCTAGCTCTATAATTAAATCGTTTAAGTTGAATTATATATATGCATCAATGAACTTGGAAGAACAAATCTATTTACAAGTATACATCTAATTCTGCAATTTAATTCCTAGGCAGAATTTCCTAGATAGAATTATCTATACAGTTGGATTTGAATAGAACCAAAATAATGAAGTATATGGGAATGAACATAACTAAGGGAGCAAGTCACTCTAAACCCAATGATATAATTATATGAATTTCCTATTACACGAATGAAAAGTTATGTATGCTAGTATCCTACTATAGGAAAGTGAATAATGATTTTAACAGATACAATATCGACGCACGACACAAATAGAATGTATACATCTTATATATGCTTTGAATGGTCACTATTATCTACACAAAGGTAGGGTATTCCAATTCGACTATATCGAGAGTCTTGCTGAGAGAAACAAAAGTTCTTAAAATTTCATGACTGTAGCATTACTACGTTTCGGGAAAACAATTGTGAGATTGTAAGATATACTTTAAATTCCTTATTATTCACAAAAACTATTTAGGAAATTACAGAGTAAACTCAATTTATTCAAAAAAAAAATGAAATTGTTTGAAGGACAAGAATCGATAAAACTCAGAAATCTAGAGATGTGAAACCCTCTTTCTTGAACGATCACCTTTGGGTAAGCTTGAAAGATAAGAACTACGTTAATGAGAGATCATTCATACAGACATTAATGAAATCAAGAAATGATGGTTCCTGTAACTTAAATAGAGATTCCTGAATACATGAAATTACAGAGGTAACAAACAGAACGCTGAGGATAATTTTTCCGAAAAGATTTTTCTTTAAAACAACAAGTTTCCTCTGATGATAAGCTTAACAGATTAAAGAATTCCCTCTAACAGTAAACTTGGATCTAGTTTTGCCAATTCTAGTATTTAAATAACAGTTGATTTCCCTATACCATGCATGACTGTACCCATTTCCCTTAAATGGAACAATAACGAAAACAAATCAGGGTTTAACCCTCAGACATCTGATACAGGAAATCGGAGCATGGGAAACGTTACTTAATATCAAGAGAAAGCTACGAACATAAACATGGCCTCCATGCTTTGGAATTGAAGAGCTAGTTTGAGAGCCACTATCACGGAACCCGAGTACCTTTTTCACGACGGGTAGGGGCCGACACCTGCACCTTGGGTGGTCATAAACCCTGCAAGTTTCATCACTGAAAAACATTAGTAAAATACAGAGTAAGACTTTAAACTTAGATTGAAAGGTAAATTGATAACCACAACTATGTTTGGTGATACTTAACTTAGGAGCCGAAACTCAACGTCTGCCTGTTGTCGTGCCCTTGTCTTATAAACGACCCTGGCCGAGGGGGAGGATGGTCCCTGGAACTTCTGATGGGTACCCTCGCAACAGGCAGAGTCCCATCATTAATACAAAGAATCATATTTTTATCAATTACTTTGAAAATAAAATAATAGCAGTGCGAGTTCAAGATTTACACCTTCTTAATAAACCCATTTACGAACAGACCAAAGAGCATAAGGAAAAAACATCATACACAAAGTCAAGAGAATTCTTGCGGAAAGTACTCTAACTTAACAAGAGATAGACCCTCATTAACCCACTATCATACTTCAAACAATATGTATCAGTCACAGATAAAGTCAGAGACGTTAAGAGACTTGACCCTATTTTTAGAACCCTTACCTAGCATAGGAGAGGACTTCTCTGAACTATTCTAAGTTACTTTCAAATACAGTTTCTAGCCATAGGGTCAAAACCAGAGATAATTCCACGAGGACACAAACAATAGACCACGATGTATAACAATAGGTTAAAGAGGTAAAGAGTAGCGACTCAAGGATACAGTGGGAAAACCTCATCTACAGTCGGTACCAGAATAGAAATATGTATACTTTGAACATTATCGTCGGGAGAAAAGGGGGCCATTAAAATCAAAGTAAGGGTTACAAGAAGTAAAGGTTTTCATCTTAACCAAACCCTGAACTTTGGTTTCAAATTTAAGATATGATAGCTCTCTTGGAAACTTACCAGGAAGTCATTTGTGTCGTCGGCTTCACCAAAATTTGATCGCAAAGGTGGTATCCCTTCCCTACTGAGGAATGCATAATGCATAACCCTCCCCTTCAGAGTCACAATGGCAAGAGAGGAACCGCCTAACCCTAAGAGGAGACGAGTACTACTCATATTAAACACTGAAGGTATGAGCCATGTGCTAGGGAAAAGTTGGCACACCAGGATTGGGAGCGGCAGGTGGAAGATCCATCGGGACTGGCATTTAGAGAACCCTAATTAATTACAGGGACAAAAATTTAACTCCTCCTGGCAGATACATCTCTCTCCCTTACCAATGAAGATGCGAAGTTAATAGCAGTCATTTTGTCACTGTCCAAGTGGAACTAGCCAGTCACTAACCTTCTTTCGAGTTAGTTATCATCTTGTTACCTCCATCGGTGAGATGAGATTTAGTTACAATGTAGTCATGCAGAGAATTGTGCGGGATTGGTTTGGTTTTCCAATTGTTATGATGGGGAACTAAAAGAGTCATAACCATGACGGAGCCATTAAAGAAAATACATTGAAGCGACTCATGCATCGTCATTAATATCATTAACCTATTTCCTAATACGTGTTACGTTAAGGGTATGAATTCTGATATACATACAGCTAGGTAGGAATCCTAGTATTAATTCTCAAGGGTATAAACTTGTACGGAAAATCTAAAGAGCCCGATATTAACAAGGGATTTAAAACTTGAATCCTATTATAGAGGTGGATATATGTATTGTATTGATATCTATTTAATAATATATGAGTTCGAGAAGTATTAGTAATCGTTGGGAGCCTCTCTTACAAGTTGTTAAGTTAGTATGGCATAAGGTTTTACTCTTTTACAAGTAGATAACCAGGCTTAATTCAGAGCAAAAATTTAAGTATCCGTTATACGATTTTATTAAACGAAAATACTGGGGATTAATGTACCAAAAATAATTTTTTTTTCTATGTTAAATTGGAGGTACATTACATATGGTATCAGAGCAAGAGTTTACAACACTGGACTTGAATAGGACCACTTTAGTTACTCAATATATATTTCGACTTATGCAAACTAATAAACCTTTATTGTTACAGACAGAAAGCCCTTTATGTTTTGTTTCAATTATGGAAGCTTAGGATGAAGCAAAAATCAGAATGGAAGGAAATATAGAACAGAGACCTCATGAAGATCCAAGACAGAATAGTGACGGAAGCTCTCCTACGGAAGTACTGGAAACAATGAGGAATCTTATTGTTGAGATGCAGATTTTCAAAGTCGACAATGAAAAATTGAAGAAAGCACATCAGGAACAACAAGAGATAAATGAAGTCCTGCTGCGCAGTATAGTGACCAAGAAAATCCCAAAGGATGATAACCATGATGAAGAGGTCAGCAAAAGGGCCTCCAAGAACTCTGGGCCAGAAACAGAAAAAGGAGACAATTCGTCTGAAGGAACACCTTTAGCCGAAGACAAAACTAAACCAGACAGAAAAAGAAAACAAGTAGACCACCTTGAAGGAGAATTTAAAAAGATTAAACCAGCTACCTTTGATGGAGAATCTAGGACAGGAGAAGAAGCTGACGCATGGTTGTTGGACATCAAAAAATACTTCCAGATCTACAACTATTCCAACAATATGAAGGTTAGAATGGCCATCTACAATCTGAAAGGGAAGGCCAACATTTGGTGGCAAGACCTGAAATTGGATAAGGGCCTAAAAGAGAAACAATTGGAATGGTCTGACTTTAAGAAGTATTTCAAGAAACAATACCTTTCTGAAAGTTATTATGAAAGGAAGATGAAATAATTTTACGAATTACGACTTGGACAAATGATGATGGAGGACCTTATAAATAAATTTCTGGAAATACTAATGTTCGTATCGTACATCCGGGAGGATAAGGTAAAAATCCAGTGATTCTTAAGCTGTCTACCACAATCCTACAGGGATAGAATCGAGTTTGACAACCCCAAATCCTTGAGTGAAGTATTCAGGAAAGCATGAATGTGCTATGACCAGTATAAACAACGGGTAGAGTTTCCTAAAGCCTAGAAGGATAAGAAACAAGATCTAATGAACCAACGGAAGAAGGGATAACAACCAACACCTTATCGGAATGCAGTAATAAGTTTTCCGAGAAAAGATTTTCACTCCTATCATTCGAATACGCAAGGCAGCGGTAAACCGGTAAACTTGGGAATGAAGAAGTTTGGGGATAGCTCCTGTGAGCCATTAAAATGTTGGGAATGTGGAGAGCCTCATCTAAGGAGGAACTGTTCATGTTTAATGTTAGCAAATAGAATTGTTGTTCATAATTTGCAGGTAGCTTCGACAGTGGGAGACGTGGGCAAAAGCCTGCATCAGATAAATGCAGCCATAGATGGTCGACAAGCTGACCACCAATCCTCAGTGGTAGAAATCAAAGGTAAAATTAATAACACTCGAATTTCTGTTCTAATTGACACTGGAGCTACGTTAAGTTATATTACTCCTGATGTAGTAGAGTCAAATAAACTTAAGAAACTGAAGCATGCAAAATCATGGCTTGTACAAGTAGCAACAGGTACTAAAAGGAAAGTAGTTGACTTTATTTATGATTTTGAGTTCAGCTTAGATGGTCAAAATATAAGAACAAATCTAAACATCCTACCACTAGGATCTTATGATATGATTATCGGGATGGATTGGTTGGAACAACACAAAGCAGTACTGGATTGTTATACAAAGATACTTAGCTATAAAGACGATTTTGGCACTACTAGAACAACCCAAGGTATACCAAAACCTGTATCAGTAAGAAAAGTTTCAGTGATGCAACTCAAGAAATGTATGAGAAAGGGATGTCAAGTTTATGCCATCCAAGTAACAAACCTGTTAGAAAAAGAAGATAAGCCAAAGTTAGAAGACTTTGTTGTCCTACGTGAATTTAGAGACATGTTTGTGGATGAGATACCAGAATTACCTCCTAGAAGGGAAATAAACTTCTCCATAGACTTACTACCCGGCTCAACCCCTATCTCAAAAGCACCTTACCGAATGAGTCTACCAGAACTGACATAACTAAAAATACAATTACAGGAATTGTTGGACAAAGAGTATATTAGACCAAGCATTTCACCATGGGGGGCACCAGTCCTCTTTGTGAGAAAGAAAGACGGTACTCTAAGACTCTGTATTGATTATAGACAACTGAACAAAATGACTATTAAGAACAAATACCCCTTACCAAGGATAAATGATTTGTTCGATCAAGTAGGTGGGGCCAAGATCTTTTCAAAGTTGGATTTATGATCCGGTTATCATCAAGTTAGGATAAAGGACGAGGACATAAGAAAAACAACTTTTCGGACAAGATATGGACACTACGAATTCGTAGTCATACCTTTCAGACTCACTAATGCACCAACCATGTTTATGTGCCTGATGAATAGTATTTTTAGTCATTACTTAGACAAGTTCGTGGTAGTATTTATCGATGATATTCTGGTCTATTCAAAAATGGAGAAAGAACATGATGAACACTTAAGTATAGTTCTGCAAACATTGAGAAAACACAAACTGTATGCCAAATTTGGCTAGTGTGACTTCTATCAAAAAGAAATACAATATCTGGGACATGTAATTTCAGCAGAAGGCATTGTCGTAGACCCGGAGAAGACAAAATCCATCATGGAATGGCCGGTACCTAAGGATGTAGCGGATATCCAATCATTCATGGGAATCACTGGATATTACCGAAGGTTTATAGAAGGGTTTTCCAAGATAGCCTACCCTATCACGTCATTACAAAAGAAAGGGACCAAGTTTAACTAGTCAGAGAAGTGTCAAGAAAGTTTTAACAAACTGAAGGAATTATTAACAACCGCACCCATATTGAAGGTAGCAGACCCAAATAAATACTTCACCATATGTGTTGATGCAAGTAAAGAAGGACTAGGTGGTGTCCTAACTCAGGAAGGACACATTATTTGTTATGAGTCCCGGAAATTAAAATAACACGAGCGAAATTATGTCACTCATGACTTAGAATTGGCAGCGGTAATACACGCCTTAAAAATGTGGTGACACTACATAATGGGCAGAAAATTTCCACTATTGACAGATAATAGCGGGGTGAAATATCTATTTAGCCAACCAGATCTTAATGCAAGACAAGCAATATGGCTAGCCTTCTTGAGTGAATTCGACTTCGAGGTCAGACACATCAAGGGTAAGGAAAATAAAGTAGCAGACTAAATGATTTGGAAACATTCTTGACACAATATGAAGATGAAGTATTAGAGAACCAGAGGCTACTAGCACTGGACTTAGCACTCAAGGCCACACCCACAATATGGTGGGGCGCACACAAGGAGACTATCAAAAACTGGTACCAATGTAAGCAGTTACTAGGCATAAGGTTCGGCACAGAACAGACAGACAACAAACAACAGAGATATGACGGACTAGGGACACCAGCGAAACACTTCGAGGAGTGAAAAACATTGTGGAAAATGACACCACCAGAGGAATGGCCTCACCACTTCATTCACACATTAGAGGGCATACCAACGAACTGGTATACATATTAGGAACTGCACAAAGGAACTACAACATGGACGACATTGCAACAGAACTTTACCGTCACTTTCTCATTTGAGCATGAGAACCCCAACATAGATGCAGCCCTGAAATGGATCAGAGGAGTCATATTCATTGAAGAACTAGAAATAGAACTTATTACCAAAGAGTAGTAGCGAAATAAGCAGACAGTCAAGGAACTATTGTCATGTTACCATGTACAGGAGGAAGCACTAGACGAAGATGATCCGCACAACATTTAGATTGAAGAAGTAGAAGGTGAAAGAGATGTGAAGGGACCACCCATAGAATCCGAAGTTATTTCCGCACCAATCAAGGTAAAGAAAGTTAACATCGGAACAGTCGAACATCCCAAAATGGCCAGCATTGGAGACTACTAGGATGAGCCAACAGTAGAAAGCATCACAGAGTTGTTACGCGAGTATAGCGACTTGTTTCCTATAACATTTACAGAGATGAAGGGCATAGCAGGAGAACTGGGAGAGATGAAGATACCTCTTAGACCTAAAGCGAGACCGATTAGACAACGACCATATAGACTTAACCCCAATATATAAACAGAAAGTTAAAGAGGAGATCGACCGGATGCTCGAAGCTAACATAATCGAACCAGTCGAGGAATCATAATGGATAAGCCCAATGGTCGTACAGGACAAGAAACAAGGAAGAGGGATCGAAATATGCATTAACTTGAGGAATTTGAATGATGCATGCCTACACAACCCATTCCCTACACCGTTCACGGATGAAGTGTTAGAGAATGTGGGGGGACACAAAGCTTACTCATTCACTGATGGATTTTCAGGCTACCATCAGATCAAGATAGCACAAGAGGACAGGTACAAGACCATGTTCGCGACGAAATGGGGATCTTACTAATATACAATCATGCCATTTGAACTGAATAATGCACCAACAATTATCTCCAAAGTGGTTATCACAGCATTTAAAGAATTCATCCATTAGTTTCTTGAAGTATACCTGGATGACTGGACAGTCTATACTCTGTTGAAAAACCATGTGGAAGTTTTATGCTTGATTCTAGAATGATGCAGACAATGTCAGATATCACTAAACATAAAGAAATGTATATTTGGGACACCGTTTGGGATAATAGTGGGCCATATAGTATGCAAACAAAGGCTATTGGTCAATCTGACAAAGATTGCAGTAATTGTTAACTTACCAGCACCAAAAACAGTTCGTCAGCTATGAGCGACGTTAGGACACACATGATACTATAGGAAATTCACCAAAGGATATGCGCAGATCACAACACCAATAGAAAAACTTCTAAGGAAGGATACACAGTACCAATGGAACAATGAGTGTCAACACAGTCTGGATACTCCAAAAGAAAAGATGGTCATTGCACCGATATTAGTATTTCCAGACTGGGGAAAGACATTCCATGTGCATGTAGATGCATCAGTTATAGCACTTGGAGCTATCTTAACACAGCTAGGAGCAGGAGACTTGGATCACCTGATAATGTTCGCAAGCAGAAAACTATCAGACTTAGAACAAAATTATAACACGATGGAAAGAGAAGGCCTAACTATGGTTTACACACTATAAAATTTCAGACACTACCTATTGGGAAAACATTTTAATATGTTTACAGATCACTCAGCCTTAAAATACCTAGTTAACAAGCCAATGTTTGGGGGGAGAATTTGTCGATGGTTATTTCTATTTCAAGAATTCGACTTCGAAGTAATAGTTAAACCAAGAAAACTGAATGTAGGACCTGACCACCTATCACAAGTCACAAATGGAGAATAACCCACGAACTTAGAAGACGACTTTATGAATGCCCAGTTATTATCAATACAAATTGTTGATGAATACTCATAGAGATCATCCAGTACTTGAGAACAGGTACCGCACCGCAAGAATATACCACCGCACAGAAGAAGAACCTGGTAGTTCACGCAACCAACTATCAACTGATCGTAGGACATCTATATAAAATGGAAGAAAATAGTATTTTACGAAGGTACATGTTAGAGCATGAATGACCAAGAATTTTAGCAGAAGCCCACAAGGGATTGACATGAGAAAACTATGTAGGAAAAGATACCATGCAGAATATATTCCGCGCAGGATTATGGTGGCCAACGATTCACAGAGACTCGAAAGAGTACTGTCAGGGATGCGATGTTTGTCAAAGGGTAGGCAAACCCAACAAAAGGGATGAGATGTCATTCTGATCGCAAGTGACATTACAGGCATTTGATAAATGGGAAATAGACTTTGTGGGACCAATTAACATACCAACCAAAAGAACAAGGGCAAGATACATCATCATCGCGACGAAATACCCAACAAGGTGTGTAGAAGCCGCAACATTAAAAGACTGCAGCGCAGAGATAGCTGCACACTTCTTATTTGAACAAGTAACTACTAGGTTTGGGTGCCTAAGAGTCTTGATGAGTGACCAAGGCACGCATTTCATAAATATCACCATTCACGCAATGCTTGAGGAGTTTTAATTTCACCACCAGAAAAGCACACCGTACCATCCATAGGTTAATGATGCAGTAGAAGCCTTTAACAAAATTCTAGAGAATGCATTGACAAAGATCTGCAACGTCAACATAGATGACTAGGACCTCAAAGTACCAGCAGTATTATGGGCGTATAGGACAACATGCAAGAAATTGACAGGGCACACACCATTCAAACTCGTCTACGACCAAGAAGCGGTAGTGCCATTAGAATTTTTAGTACCCAGCTTACGCATAACAACTATCACACAAATGATAGAACGCGACGCAATACATGAAAGACTGAACCAACTGTTAGCAATGGAGGAAGACCGAATCCTGGCAGGATTTCATCAACAAGTGCAGAAGGCCAGAGACAAAGCATGGCATGATCGACACATTAAGAAGAAGACTTTCAAGGAAGGAGATCTAGTATTTCTCTATGACAACAAATCGTTTCAGCACCCAGGAAAGCTGAGAATGCAATGGTTAAGACCATACAAGGTCAAATCTATAACAGATGGAAGAGCTGTACAGTTAAGAGATTTAGCAGGCGCAGACGACAGAGGAACGATCAACGGGAGCCGACTAAAGTTGTATAAGGACAGTTGACCACCCACCGCATAGTAAAAAAAATAAAAAAAATGCGAAGCACGCCAGAGATGAAAAATCCACAGGATGCTCTAAACACGAATGTAGTAAAGGCAAGAACAACGGTTACATGCCAAAGAAAAATGAGCGGGAAACGAAAATTCGGCAAAAGCAGGATGACAGGACAACACTAAGCGTAATTAAGGCACGACAGGGACTGATGGAACATCACATTAAACACGCCAACTGGATATGGAAAAATAAGCATAATGGCAAGTACGAAACTGCCGTAGATGCATTGAACCCACATCTATGGTTCATTAATCACATCATGGAGGAAGCGTCCTCGATAAGCTTCAGGACAAGCCCATACAACACGCGAGCACGGAAGCAACTTGCCTATTCGCGAAAGGAGAACAGAGAGAGAACAACAACAACTCAAACAAACAGAGCGAGACCACAAAGCTCACTGCAGTTCTTCAAACTCAGCAAATGTTTGACACTCACCACTATGGCACCACCGAAGTCCTCCGAACCAGGCCAGACATCCAGATTGACTAGGGTTCAAAATAGGTCATGAGGGCCACTGTAAGAAAACGAGCAGCAGCAACCGGAGATTGTCGATATCGATGAGATCCCATCCCCAGAGATACCACCGGTGAACTTTACACCGATACTAGAAGAGATTCAACAGCCACAAGTAGAGGACCTGAAAGAGGACATGCCATAAGCAGTGTGGGAACCTCGAAACAAGGAAGAGAAAACCCAACAGGAAGTGCAACCCAAAAGCACTAAACAAGCCGTGGAAGGTGACGAAACGACTCAGAATCAAGGATCAGAAGGGAAACCAGATGAGTCGCAAGTACCCAGCCTAGGGAAACCAACAGAAGAGACCACAAGAACTACCTCAGCTTGGCCAGAATGGCTTACAGGGCAAGAACCAGGAGTTGTTGGAACCTCATACCAACCACGACAAGAAGAAGACAGAGTTATGATACTAAGCTCACCTCACAAGAAACCGACAACAGAAATTGTGCTACCACGCATACCAGAGGGATTACAGGTAGAGCCGTAGCTACTAGGTCACATCGGGAAGCTCAAGTATTCCGACCATGACATATCAGAAAAAACCAAGTACCCGAAACTTGCACCAAGGGTTTTTATACAGAATATAGTGGTAAACCAACTTGGAGAAACGATCAGCTAGCCACATCAGTGGGCAATTGGACTAGACAAAACAAGCATTTTAGGATTGTTGAAACTTCCACATTTTGGCAGAGGCCAGTACGCAACAGCATGTGTTAAGAAGTTGTTAGCAGTCACACATGGAGGGGATATATGGCTGGACAGACCTATACCCATAACTGTTGAAATTATCGTGCAGATAACATGACTACCTAGCCGAGGTATGGATCCTGCGCTGATTCTGGATGGTAAATCAAAGGAGAAAGCATTAACAGAGGAAATGAAGAAGAAATATGGTACCACTAGGGGGACAAGAGGCATTATAATAAAATGGATCAACAATGCAGCAACAGAATTGGGCACAAATATCTTAGCCTATAAACTGTTAAGAAAATTCCACAAAGACAAAGTACCAGCATCAGTCATCGCAGTTGCAGCTAAGTGCACAGAAGGCACCTTCATGAGCTAGGCTCCCTATATATTAAACTTTTTCCAAGTGGACTGAAAGGATGCACAGGACCTCGATACATAATTTCATTACTCATGGCTACTCACCCTTGTAGCCTTCATGGGATGGCGGGAACCAGAGTATGTAGTTTTTTCTACTAGACCACAACTAGCGGGAGTCAGATATCTATTACTGAGATTTGGGCCACACGCTAGGCATAAGAGGGAAAATGGAATCATCTTTGAAGCATACCTATGGGACATACAAGAATCTATTAGCCGATCATGGAGAATAACACCTGAGGCTGTAGCGCGATATGGGGACATCGCTAACTTCTGGGATACATGTCAAGCCATGTGGATACAACCAAGACATAATCCAGATAAACAGTGGCTACCGATGCTCTACTGCATCACAAAAGGTGATATAGATATGGTCATCAACGAATGGCCTAATGCATGGAGGATTCCATCCACTCCCCGAGAAGTACTGGAAGGACCTGCAGAAGGAGAAGGAGAGAAGGCGGAAACACAGCCTCCGCAAAACCCAGTGCCCAAGAAACCAAGGACAGGCCAAAACAAGCCGACTCAGGCAAACGAAGGGGCAAATCCGATAAGGACCCAAAAGGGGCAGAAGGAGACCAACGAACAACTAAAGCAAGCTAAGGGAGCACAGGAGACCACCCAAAATCCCAACACACAGGAACCATAGGGAACTAAGAGACTAGTTGTACAGGCAACAGGCACGCGCAAGAAATCAAAGGCACAACAAACATCATCGGACTACACGATCATAGAGGATGATGGCGAAATGATCTCAAGAATGGTCTGGGATTGTCTCACAGAAGACTTTGATCACACAACACATCACAGGGATAAACTACAGAAAGAGCTGGCAGAAATGGGACAACTCCTCAGAACACTCGAGGAGGCCCAGAGAGAAAGTAGCAGCAGAGGCATAGAGTCGTCGACAACAAAAACCAATGAAAGAGTGGAGGTAGAAGAACTAGACCCAACCCTCCCAATGCCACACGCACACGCAACGGTCTACATAAAACCAAGAATGCTACGAATGGATGAAATAGTGGGAGAGACACCACTGAAGGATTTGGACCACATCCAATTGGTCTTGACAAAGATTCCATCAAGGACACTGTACAAATTATAGGTTAGCGTTGGGCACATAAAAACTTAGTCGATATACATAAATCAACAAAGCAGCGAGAAGCGATGGAAAAAGAGTATGAGCAGGCCAAATATGAAACTCAGACGGAGACAGATCGTAGGAACGAATTGGAACACAGAGTGGGAGAAATTTTTGGAAAACTTCCAAGTACTGTGCAAGGAAACGAACTCCCAGCCGCAGAAAATATCGACCAGATTGTGCAGGAAATTGCTCGATACCAAAAGGAGATCAAGGATCTCCGAGAACAGTTGACACCAACAACTCCACCAATAGTAAAGGAGCAAAGGAGGCAGGCAAAAACATCACAACTACAAGAGATGGAGAAACATGTTAGCACGATAGCTGACTTGCTCGAGAAAGCAACACAACTTTGGACAAGACTAGAGGAGGATCCATAGGTTCAACGCTGGGACAATGAAGAGGAAAGGATCAATGCAACGATCCAAGAACTCAAACAGAGGAAAAAGACCATACCAATCCCAGAACAAATCAAGGGGATGCAAGAGCTAAATAAGATGCAGGCAGAACTTATCACTGCGCAAACACAGAAACATGAGCGTCATGTTCAAATAGAACCATTACAGGAACGGGTAGCAGAAGTACTTGCACAGGCAGAAGCAGCTAGAACACATATGGAACATACACAGGGAGAATGTGAAAGATTACTGAGCGATGAAGTGGTAGTTCAGGTAGTGGATACCATTAAGGAGAGGACCGCATAGGCACTGACAAAAGTAGAAGAGTTGAGGGAAAATTTCCAAACGATCACCGAGAAGATCGAGGCAGCTCAGAAGGATTAAGTGACTCAGGACGAGTCACATGTCAGTGTTGGGGGCCTGTTGGCAGCAAGCCAAAGTGGGAAATAAAGTGTGCACAAAGAATAATGACAGTTGGAAGAGAAATCGTGGGAAAGAAAGCGTGAAAGAGGAAAGTGAAAACTGGTAAGAAGCACAACACGTGCGCATGCAAGGAGGAGGAGACAACTGGAAGGAAGCAAAACATGCATGCATAAAAGGAAGACCTAACTTCAGTAGGGTTAGGTTTTTTGTAAGGTTTTGTGTAAATGGTTGAAGAGCTTGATAGATATAAATATAGATACAGAGGTATCATAAAAGAGTTCGGTTAGGTTCAGTTCGCTACCTATGAAGGTTAGATTGTTTTTATGTAATGTTTTTTATTAGAAGAACTACTTTTGTAAAGCGAAAGAGCTAGAGAGGAGGAGAGAAGGTAGATATTGAGGATTAGATTGTAGGTCAAGGAGCCTGGTGCAGTCTAGTTCTGCTCATGGAGATCTTACCCATACGAGGAGAATTGTAAGCGCACGGTGTGAGATTGTAGAACTACCATAATAAGAGAGCCAAGAGCCAGATCTTTGTGGACGTAGCCCAGAAGGGGGTGAACCACGGTAATACTTGTGTGATGTGATGAATGCATGCATATCTTTGTCATACTTTTATTAGTTAAGCCATGTGTGTAATGAATGAATGAGTTATTATATTGCTTGGTTAATTGCTTTTGGGATATAACAAAAAGATACCACGAAGATAAAATTATAAAAGAGAATAATAGTAGTTTGTAACACAAGTTAGAATAAATGGCTCAGAATACAGATCCCATATCTCATACTCAATCCTAGGCTGTAAACACTTGAGTCTTACAACCACCCATTTAAAGCTATCTCGGGTGAGACTGCACAGTGCATTTTGTGTGTTGTGTCGCCTTTTGGTTTACCAGAAGGGCCGATAGTTTTAGGCTTTGTTGGTACCCTGAAAGATATGAACCCTGGGTCAACAACGTTGGTAGTAGGGAAGAGTAGTTCATGTTAAGCCAACAATAGCCTTTCCTGAATTCGTTTGTTTCCCAAGACAACATGTCATCAGTTTCTAGCATAATATCCTCATTTTCGCCCATGTACTAGTCATGTTCTCCCTTTGTCAAGAACACGCGAGTGTCCTTGTCATCGCAACAATGCATTTGATCTTGGAACATCTGATCAAAGTCCTCTTCTGCATAATTGTTTTGGAATGGGGGCCTTATTTGTTGGTCACCCTGGTATCTTTGTTCCCTCTACCTGATCTATGAGGCTGAACCTCTTCTAAGGTTCTGATTTTTGGGTTGGAGGTCATGTTGTTCTCGGGCCGCAGGCTTGTTTCTCATGGAAATTATTTCCATCAGCTTCTCCATTGTCTTCATCATCAAGTCAAACTTGTCTTTTGAGGGTTGAGAAGTCGAAGACTATGCATATCCTTGAGGTTTCTCCCCCCCCTCGGTTGAAGCTTTGTTTAATCTTTCCCGATGCCATCAGGTTTACCTCGACTTCGATTGTGTCACTCATCATGGTGTCTAAATTAGCAGATCTTCTCTCCCTCAATAGCAAGGAGAAATCACTATGAAAAGAGTCGGCATATTGAAGCTGCGTAGCCCCGGGAGGCGGTTGGATTTATGCGGGAATTGAGTTATAGACCCTCATGAAACGGGCTGAGAATTCTTGCACAGTCTCCTCCGACACTCTCTTCATATTGTTGTACTACATCAGTAGATGCAAAGGATTCCTTTTGTATCCCCACCTAGCAATGAACAATGTCTCAAATGCGACAAAGTCATGGATGCTTGCTACTGGGAGGGCCTTGAACCACTTCCTAAACTCCCCCGAAAAGCTCTCTGTGAACAACCTCATCTTCACGCATGCATGGTCTACCTCTTCTAGGTCAACGGAATCGTTGAACCAATCCAGGTGATTTTGGGCATATGCATTTCCCTCGGGATCATACATCTTGATCCTTTGGCTATAGTTCTGGGGAAAATCATGCAGTTGGGCTAGTAGAACAAGGGGGGTGAATCTGGCAACCATTTCTCTAGGGGGGTTTTGGATTTTTGGGATGTTCTGAGCGAGATTTACAGCTTGCGATATTTTTTTCAGTATTAGAGATCGAAACCTCTCCTCGTCGAAGACTATATGATCTAAGCTGGTTTATGATTTAGACCTGAACAAGGTTTGTTCGAACAAGGTGTCAAATTCGAGATCGTCAATGCTTTGTGCCCCATCCTTGGGTAAGGAAATATTTCAGTCTAAGTAATAGAACAGGTCTTGCGCATGCTCCCTTACTCTGCGCAGAAGTATCTCAGGATCATACACAGGCTCTACAGGGTTCAGGTTAGAATTGGATTTGGTATAAATGGTCTTTGGAGCCATGGTTTCTGAATGGAGTGGTTACGTGCTACTGGTCTCTTTTACTGGAGTCGCCAGGGTAAAGATTTCATCCAACATGGATGTTTGGCCCACTGTTACCCTTAGGGGTCAAAACTGTATCTTTTAGTCGTTCTCCTAGGGAAAATTTATTCAATTCTATCCCCGACAACGGGCCCAAAATGTTAGCACTCTGGAAACTTTGTTCGGCTGAGAAAAAGAATGATAGAGGCAACCTACAAACCAACTTTGAGGCCGAAAACTAGCCTTTCCAACCTGGAGAGGGCTCTCTCTGGAGACTTCGTCTCTGTACAGGATATGGCTTTAAGCTATCGGTTGGATTTAACACTTGTATACAATATTTATGGTTCTATTGGCGAAAGAAAGCAAGACCTTGGGCCTTGGAGTCAATTTAAGAAATCAATAGAAACAAATGACTTAGTGACTGAACTTGAGAGGATAAAGGCTAAGTAAGAAACAATTTTCAATTAAAATTCATTGTGTGTGACGAGAGAAAAACACATGAAGCAACTCAGAGCACCGTTGGGGATGAATTCAGAGTTCACTTAGAAGAAGCACTGTGGTATAAATGGCACGAATCTAGAGCACCACGTAGTGAATTCTAGATTTGAAATCATGTTCTGATTTAGAAAAAATATAGATATGAATATAAACAACATAAGAAATCATGTACGCAAAGAGAGAATACAATACATTAAACTGCTACAATCAGAATCTTTTCATCAAATCTTCTGGACCTTTCCATTAAGTTTTAGTCGAATTCAAAAGCTACATTCAATAGTCACTGTCTACACTATTTTTCCAACCAACCCAGCTTACATTGAAAACAAGAAATATATAGCCCAGGGTGTTCCACTCGGGCTACCCTACTTCCTAATTATGACCCCTAGGAACTAGACTCTAACTATTCTCTGCTGGATGACTCTTCATATGACACTTTGCTAAAAATAGAAACTAACTATACTCAGTTGCATCATAACTGCTCGTCTTTGCCACGACGGCTCGGTCATCTACAAGATCTCATCATTAGAGGGTGATGTGTCGATGCTTTCCTTTGACAGGGTATCTTGTTGATCAAATTCTATGTCAGACTCCTGCCACCCATTGTAACAGCCTTGATTTTTCCGCGTGATCGTTGGCTGGAGCATACATATGGCGGGTGACTGCAGATTGTAGCAGGTGTTTCCAAAATGATGACCTCAATTAGGGAACGATGCTTCTCTTCAACTATCGTACGTCCAATGTACACCTGTCCTTTGCAATATATGGGATTCCATTGTTGCACGTCATATGCTTGTCGCATGGGTATCTGTGAGAGCCTCTACTCCGTGGTGGAAAATAGGACACGAGAAGAAAAAATCCGCACCATGTCTGAGAAGACAAAAATGGAGTCGATTAATCATGCTTATGGATTAGTCTGCAATTGGGACATCTGTAGCATTCTTCTGATAGACCAGTTGCACCATTTCATATTCATTACTTACCTTTGCAGAATTGCGTTCCATTTCAGCTTATTCTGCGTGCTGACTTCCAATGTCGGTCTGCATTTCTTGAAGTGCTTTGCATTCCTTTCTTCTGACATCCTCTGTGCTTCGTGCAGCTGGATGATTGTATCTTGGGATTCCCTGAGTTGTCTCTTGAGCCACATCATGTTTCCCTCTCGACTCTGTGGTGTTTATGCCTCAAGGGTCTTCGCTGCTAACTATTGTCTCAGTTCTCAGTTATCTTGGTACAACTCAACAATAACGAGATATGCTTGCTTTAGTTGTTGTGACGGTTCATGAATATATGTGCCTTCAGTGTCTATACTTCTCCTTCTGTCACAGGCTTCTCGACTTGGACCTTCGACAGGTTCCAACCGAATGACACGCATGAGTAATTCTTCGGCGGTCAACTTTGCCTCTCCGGTATATATATTATTTCTTGGTCTGCCCCTCTTCTAGAGTATCGGTTGATGGGGAGATGTGGTTGCCAATGCCTTTCCTTCTTCCACAGTCCTTCTTATTTCCACTTCCATGAGGTGAGATGTTACTTTTTCTGCCAGTAGAGGGGAATCCCCTTTGGGGTCCCTGGGGATGTCGACTGAGAGTAAGAAATAATACCAGTTGTTTCCCAATCGCCTTAACTCCTTAACTATCAACAATTTAATCAGCGATACATGATATGGTTTCTTCTTCAGCTGATTTGTATCAGCCCAGAAGTCGTCTGCCATTTCTTAGAGTCTTTGGTGCAAGATGAAAGGAAGGTTTAATTGTCTCCTCCCTATTAAATGCATCAACAATATGATGTGATATGGGTGAATTATGTCAAACCTTCTTTCACAGGTGAAATATTTCCTTATTGCTCTCAGGAGCTTTCGAAAAGGTTCCTGCAGATATCTACTTGTAACGCCTACTTTGACTTTCTTGTTTAAACAGTTTGGTTTGATGAACTCCTTGTAGCATAACGCATCCAAAGGCCTTTATACCACCTTTCACCGCGCGAAGGGATCTTAGTGGCAGTTGATAGAGTTTCCTTTGTCACCTAGAAAGTGACTCCCAAAATTACTGCGCGGGACCTGTCGAACTTGAGTGCAAACTGTTCTGCCAGTTTCTCATTGAACCCTTTGATTTACCTACAAAATACCATGCATCTGACATGTTCAAATGATTCTCTGACGTACAGATATTCATTTATCAAAGTCAAGTTTTTAGGTTCGGACCCCACATTTATACTACTTCACGTGCCTTTCCTTATGTTCTACGTTGTTGTCATGCTGCAACATGTATTTGTCCTGCACATGATAGATTTAGAACGAACCTTAAGTGGTAATCTTGCTTGACCTGAGTTTGTGACGCAACTGAAGGAAATTGGATTTATAGCCACGAGAATCTCAAGGCTCGCGAGAAGAATTATAGACAGAGCATAAACTTGGTTGGTGAACAAAATACATTCAGAGCGATCAGAATTTATAATTGGGCGGATGAGAGATGGAATCGTTCTAGGGAACACTGAATCCATGGTGAATGGAGGCTTCAAAGCAAGCCGAAGAGTTTTGCAACACATCCACACAACAGGTACACTTCAGGGCGTGTAAATTACAGATGATAAGAGCTACAGAGCATATGTGATACAAGTGTCATGATTTTTCATTCTTTCTGACTTCATAATGAGCTGATGATAGTCACTTCATGTGCCGATGTGACTTCTATTTAACAACTTGCCTCGACCTTTGGCACGTAAAAACCTCTCTTCTAACAGGACCTGAATCTTTGGGAAAAGACCTTTAACCTTTACACATGTTTTGGTTCTGAAATCCCTTCTCGACTCCAAGGGCCAATCGACCACTTGCTGAATTCAACTCATTCATGATTTGGTACCTGACCCCACATGATTTGACACACGTACCATGACTCAACTAAGACTAACTCTAACTAAAAAAATGACGACACTAACAACTGGCTCCAATAGGGATTCCATTCTCCCATTGAGGTGGAAAAGAACAACAGACCAGGTGCCTGACCATTAGGTCTTATTCGACTCCCAGACTCTAAAACAACGAGAAATAAAAAACACAACCTAGACCTTGTTGACATAGTTTCAGCCAAACTCAGCATAAAATTAGGGCCTTCACTCTGAGCTTCAATTTTCTGCTGATAACTGACTTGAAATGTCTTCTTTCAAAACAAAAACGAAACGACTATTTACAATGACTTGAAAAACGAAACAAATCTTACTGAACCAGATAGTGTTTGAGGAACCTGCCATTCATAGGACCTCCGCCAGTGGACTCTCCATTAATATCTTCTAACAGATATGCATTGTTTCCATGGTATGCGCCGATTCTGAAGGGTCCTGTCCAAATACGATCAAAATTTCCATTATCTCCCTTGTCTTTGTTCCTCGCGTCCCACTTTAGCACCAGATCATCTACCTAGAATTCCTCCTGTTTAGTGTGCTTCTCGAAAGTTTTCTTCATCCTTTCTTGGTGTAGTTGTGATCGGTTGTAAACTTTCTCCCTCATCTGTTGCATGTGAATCAACTGATTTATTCTTCTCTGAGTGTCATCAGGCTCGACCTCTTTTTCTTGTAGTAACTTCTTGATGGGAAACCCCAATGAGGTAGGTAAAAATGCATCCACGCCATATATGATTTGGAATGGTGACGTCAAGATGGATTTTTTAGTGGTGACTCTGTCAGCCCATAGTGCGTAAATGAGTTTCTTATGCCATGCCTTCTTTTTGTCATGCAAGAGTCTTTTAATGATCCTGGTTAAGCTTTTATTTGATGATTCTGCTAACCCATTACCACATGGGTAATACGTTGTGGAATGTCCCAGGGTTATATTGTAATCCTTACAAAACTTCTCCATTTTATTGGACTTGAATGCGGATGCATTATCTGTGATGATCTTGATAGGGCATCCGAACCTAGACAGGATATTGGTCTCGAGAAAATGAATGATGACCGTGTTGGTAGCCTGCTTCGTTGGAACTGCTTCGATCCATTTTGTGAAGTAATCCATAGCCGCGAGTATCCATCTGTGTTGCGCTGAGGATGGAAGGTGGATATCTCCTATAAATTCCAGACCCCATTGCATGAATGGTGCTTCGACCGAAATCGGTTTCAGCGGTAGGGGTTTCTCCTTCCATCGAAAATATGAAACTTGTGGAAAATTTTAACTTCTCTGTACACATCTGTGAATATTTTGGGCCAATACTAACCTTCCCTCAAAATTTTATGCGCGGTGGTTTTCCAGTATTGATGTCCTCTGCAGTCACCTTTGTGAAATTATTTGATAGCTCGTCCTGCGTCATCTTCTAGCAAGAAACTAAGCAATATCCTTCCCTGATCTTTCCAATACAAAGAGTTATCTGAGATGAAAAATTTAGTGGATTTCTGATCCATGTGGATATTGGTGGCCACCCACCTATTCCACTTGGACCCCCACCACTTCTTCTTTCAGTTTTTCAGTTTCCGCACAGTTTACTATTTTTAGCAGTTTTTCGGGTCCTGAACTTCCGGAGCCGTTTTGAGGCCTTAAACGACATTTTTTGGGAAAATGGGGAGGAACATTGGTTGCTCACCCAAAAGTTGTAGTCCTCGGATATATCTTTCTAACGAGGTATAGAACACGTCAAACGGAGATCGTATGCCAAAGTTACGTCCCCGGGAAGTTGATGTACCAACTTACCCAAACGGGGCCCATAGTCTTGGCGTTTCATCTCCTAGGGTTAGGTCTTTGGATGTTTAGGGTTTTCCATGGTTTCTCAATAATAATAGGCCTTCGAGCCTCATTGTAACATAGTTCAGAGGCCAGTAGCCGCCACATCTCTTCTCAGAGATAAGCTACCAACGCCCTAGCTAGTTGATTTCCATTCTGTCTGTAAGCATATTTCAGTCATTTGTTATTAATGAAATGAAGTCTTATTTCCGCTGCATCTCTGTGTTTATGTGTATTTCTGTATTTCATTGTGTTCCTACATAAATCTAGATCAGTGGTATCAGAGTGGTCTGCTCATTCTCGATCCTTCTTTGCATGTCCCCAACGAGATCGGGGTATAAGGAGTTGGGGCTCGATCTGGTTGAACCTTTGCAAGATCAACCTCGCAAACCCCAATGACCGCCCATGGGGGAATAAAAGAAAGATGAGGGAGCAGGATATCCTATCAAAATTTTGCTCGAGGAGGCCCTCGAGAAACAAAGGAACACGATGATGGACAACTTTGCCCAGATTCTTCAACGGATTCCGACTGACGGCGCATCGACATCCAGAAGCCACTCTGGAGGCGCCACTCCTTTTAAGGTACAAGTAAACTT
>ML850731.1:31786-42801 GCA_009831015.1 Picea engelmannii
AAACGGGGCCCATAGTCTTGGCGTTTCATCTCCTAGGGTTAGGTCTTTGGATGTTTAGGGTTTTCCATTGTTTCTCAATAATAATAGGCCTTTGAGCCTCATTGTAACACAATTCAGAGGCCAGTAGCCGCCACATCTCTTCTTAGAGATAAGCTACCAGCGCCCTAGCTAGTTGATTTCCATTCTGTCTGTAAGCATATTTCAGTCATTTGTTATTAATGAAATGAAGTCTTATTTCCGCTACATCTCTGTGTTTATGTGTATTTCTGTATTTCATTGTGTTCCTACATAAATCCGGATCACTTTCAGCTTCAAGCATCTAGCCTTGGTCTTACTTAACCCTAGGGGAGCTTGCAGATTCTTCAACACATAAATGATATCTGCATACCAAGGTGGATCGATAAATTTCTGAGACACCTGCGTGGTTGTTTCTTCCTGAGGATTTTCCATCAGATTGACAATGGAGTTTATACCCAGAATGTCGCAGTTTGACTGTGCCATCAGTTTTGTGAGTCCTTGACCCTTGATCAACTTTGTGGGCTTGATTTCGAGGTAGTATTCCAACATTACTGTGATCCACTTCCCCTGTCTTCCCTCAGGTTCAGGTTGAGTCACGATGTCTTTGACTGAGTTGTTGGGTACGTAAGCGAAAACGTGGGAATGTAGTATGTAAGTAATGAACTCTTTGAGGGTTTTCACTAAGGCATATTCTTGTTTCTCCATAATATCATACCTCAGTGTGGAATCTCTCAGCATCATGTTGAAGTAAGCTAGAGGCTTTTCAAAATTCAGATCATCCTTCTTCAACAATACACCAACAATGGTATGCTCAGAGGCGAATGAGAATAAGATGAAATCCTTCGTGAAATCTAGGCTCGCCAATATGGGAGCTTTGGTCAGCACTACCTTGATGTCTTCGAACAATTTCCTGGATTCAGGGTTCCATTTGATCATGTTTCCTTTTCTGATCATGAAGGTGATATGCTTTTTAATTTCCACTAGATTCAGAATGAATCTTCTCAAGAAATCCACCTTTCCCAGGAAGGACTGCACTTCTTTCTTCTTGCACAGAGTGTTGAATTTTAGGATTCCTTCTACCCTGTTGGGGTCTATCTTTATACCATCCTTCGAGATGATGTGCCCCAATAGTTTCCCTTCTTGCATTCCGAAATGAGACTTTTTTGGATTCAACGATATGTCGAACCTCCTTCATTTCTAGAAGACCCTCTTCGAGTTCTCAAGGTGTTGTTCGTCGGAGTCGGAATACACTGTGATGTCATCCAGATAGATCACGATAAATTTTTCCTTTTCCTCGGAAAATGTTATTTCCATCGCCCTATGGAAGGTATCACTAGCGTTCATCAGGCCGAAGGACATCTTAGCATACATAAACGTACCCCATGGTGTCGTGAAAGCTATTTTTTCTCGATCTTCTTGGTGTACCATGATTTGACTATAACCTGAAAATATATCTAGCATAGACATCTTCTGGGACCCAACTACCTTCTGCAAAATATAGTCCATCTTAGGGAGTGGGTAGTTGTCCTTGAGGGATAATTTTTTCAAGTTTCTAAAATCCACGCACAACCTTATTTCGCTGCTATTTTTCCTTACAGGCACCAGGTTGGCGACCCATTTCAAAAATATTAAAGAAATGATCATTTTGGCTTAGAATAATTTATTTACCTCCTTTTCGATTAGTGACAACAGCAGGGGATTGATCCATCTTAGATTTTGCTTGAAAGGTTTTTGGTCTTCTTTGAGAGGAATGACATTCTAAATCACTTTAGTGTCATAGACTTTCAAGTCATCATAACTCCAGGCGAAAACATAGGGAAAATATTTCATGAGTTTTATGTAGTCTTGTTTGACCTCTGGACTGAGCATCTTTGATAATTTGATTATCTTCGGACTCTCCTGGGTCTCGATGTTGAAATCCTTGACATCCTCATCATTCACCGTGATCTTGGGATTTCTAGCCACATCATTTTCATCAAACAACTTTTCCAACGAAACTAATCCCTTTGGGATGATATTGTTCTTCAGTTGCATTATGTCCCTCCCAGCTATCTGGTTCTGGAAGGGTTCATTCTTACTACGCACAATTGTTCTTTCATATTCGTCGCAACAACAATCATCGTCGATGTTCATGTTGGCAAACTCATCACCCATCTAGAGAAATCTCTCCACCTGTTTGTCATCCTCAAACACTCGCCAATACTTGATATTATCGGGTATTGTTTGCATGTGTTTAACTTTGATCTCATACTTTCTATTTGGAAAAATAGGAATCTTAAAAACTGAGGCCGAGGTTGCAAAGGCATCCACAACTTAATTTTTCCCCCTTGGGATCGCTGATAAATTATACTCAAAGAATTCTTTGAGGAGGTCTAGCACTAGGTTTTTGTATTCCCTCTGTCTGGGGTGCTTGGATTGGTATATAACGAGCTCAGAGTCTCCATGCACCGCTATCCTCTTTGCGCCCAATTCTTTCAAAAATCTCAAACCCAAGATCAATGCCTCATACTCAGCCATGTTATGTGTACAATCGAAGGAAAGTTTGTACGAGCAGAGTTTTGTGCGTACCTTGGGAGGACTTATCCATACACTGGCCCCTATTCCTTCTTTGCTAACGACCCTATCGAAATTCATGTTCCACATCTCGTTATCAGTGCGGTTCCTCAGGTCCATGCACTCTGTTGCTCGTCGCACATCTTTATTATCGACAATCATGAAATATGTTGGTTCTTCTTCTCCAACACTCAGGTCATTATAAAATATGGAGGATCCGATCTCAGTGTCGATGGAGTAGATAGGGTGGTTCTTTGGCTGCGTCTTACTACTCACCATGTATTTCAACAGCACTTCTTTGTATAACCATCTCTCTTGGCCAAAGACAATAATGGTGGCGTACAACATATACATTTACAGAGTTCCCTTCAATTTTGCGGCCCATGACTTGGATAATAGCATGCCAAATTTAGGGGGTATATAGGCCACGAACACGTCCATAACCAAATTATTACAAGGTATTTGGGCCAGTGACACAAACAAATCTTTGATCATACCCAAACATTTCACTTTCCTTGAATCGAAAGAAAACAGATCCTTATAAGGCCTGGTGATGTCCAAACCCAACTCGCCCATGATCACTTTGGGCATGAGATTTTGTGACATGCCCAAATATAGCATGATTTTATGCAAGGTCATGTCATGGACCTTGATATTGATATAAAATGGGGGAACGTACTTGGTATCGCTCGTTTCCTCCATGCGCGAACCAAACAAAATGGCAGGGCGGTCATCCTGGACATTCAAGGCATCGAAAGTCTCTCCCATTTTTAGAATTTTAATAATCTGATCCTGATATTCCCCTTTCTTGATGAGCTTGTTAAAAGGGACAAATATTTTAATCTTGGCCATTTCATTCTCAAATTTGAAAGGGGGGGAGATCTTTTCTACCTCCTTGGCGCCTGTCTCCCGACTTGTTTCTGGCGCTTTCCTTGGAACTTCTTCCTTTTACTTTCCCTTTTTAGTCGTGTCCTTGGTAGGGTTATCTTTCTTTGGTTGGCTCGTGGAAGGGGCTTCCGCTTAAGGCTCCCCGATGAGATTCATCTACTGTGGTTCTATAGATGCATTTCTTCTCCTGAGGTTGTATTACTTTTGGAATTACATGATGGCATTGCGGTAACCTTTCCTGAATTCCTCTGTTTCCCAAGACAACGCGTCATTAGTTTCCAACATAATATCCTCATTTTTTCTCATGTACCGGTCATGTTCTCCCTTCGTCAAGAACACACGAGTTTCCTTGTCATCGCAAAAATGAATTTGATATTGGAACATCTGATCAAAATCCTCGTCTATGTAATTGTTCTGGAACAGGGGCCTTATTTGTTGGTCACCCTGGTCTCTATGTTCCATTTACCAGATCTATGGGGCCGAACCTCTTCTAAGGTTCTGATTTCTATGCTAGAGTTCATGTTGTTCTCAGGCGGCGGGCTTGTTTCCCACAGACATTATTTCCATTATTTTCTCCATTGTCTTCATCATCAATTCAAAATTGTATTCTGAGGGTCGAGAAGTCGACGGTTGTGCATCTCCTTGAGGTTTCTTACCCCCTCTATTGAATCTTTGTTTAATATTTCCCTACGCCATCAGGTTTACCTCGACTTTGATTGCGTCACTCATCATGGTGTCTAAATTAGCATATCTTCTCTCCCTCAACAACAAGGTGAAATCACTGTCAAAAGAGTCGACATATCAAAGTTGTGCAGTCCTAGGAGGCGGCTAGACTTCTACGGGAATTGATTTATAGACCCTCATGAAACGGGCCGAGAATTCTTGCAACGTTTCCTCGATGCTCTCTTCATATTGTTGTACTGCGTTAGTAGCTGCAAAGGATTCTTTTTGTCTCCCCACCTAGTAATGAATGATGTCTCAAATGTGGCAAAGTGAAGGATGCTTGTTGTTGAGAGGGCCTTGAACAACTTCCTAACCTCCCCCGAAAATCTCTATGTGAACAACCTCATCTTCATTTATCCATAGTCTACCTCTTCTAGATCAAAAAAATTGTTGAACCAATCGAGGTGCTTTTGGGAAGATGCATTTCCCTCGGCATCATATAGATTGATCTTGTGGCTATAATTCTGGGTAAAATCGTGCAGTTGGGATGGTATAATAAGGGCGCCAAATCTGGTGGCCATTTCTCTAGGGGGGTTTTATATTTGCGAGATGTTCTAAGCGGGATTTGTAGCTTGCAGGATTTTTTTCGGTATCAGAGATCGAAACCTCTCCTCGTCGAAGACTATATGATATAAGCTGGTTTCTGATTTAGACTTGAACAAGGTTTGTTCAAACAGGGTGTCAAATTTGAGGTTGTCAATGCTTTGTGCCTCGTCCTTGGGTAAGGACAGATTTCAGTCTAAGTAATAGAACAGGTCTTGCGCCTACTCCGTTACCCTGCACAAAAGTATCTCATGATCATACATGGGCTCTACAGGGTTTGGGTCAGGATTGGCTCTGGTATAAATGGTCTTTGGAGCCAAGGTTTTTGAATGGTGCGGTTACGTGCTACTGGTCTCTTTTACTAGAGTCACTAGGGTAAATATTTCATCCAACATGAATGTTTGGCCCATTTTTACCCTCAGGGGTCAAAACTATATCTTTTAGTCATTCTCCCAAGGAAAACTTATTCAATTTCATCCCCGACAACGAAGCCCGAATGTTAGCGCTCTGTAAACTTCATTCGACTGAGAAAAAGAATGACAGGGGAAACCTACAAACCAACTTTGAGGTCGGAAACTAGAGTTTCTGACTTGGAGAGGGCTCTCTCTTAAGACTTCATCTCTGTACAGGATATGGATTTAAGCTATCGGTTAGATTTAACACTTTTATACAATATTTCTGGTTCTATTAGTGAAAGAAAGCAAGACCTTGGGCTATGGAGTCGATTTAAGAAAACGATAGAAACAAATGACTTAGTGACTGAACTTGAGAGGATAAAGGCTAAGTAAGCAACAATCTTCAGTTAAAATTTGTTATGTGTGACGAGAGAAAAACACATGAAGCAACTCAGAGCACCGTTGGGGATGAATTCAGAGTTCACTTAGAAGAAGCATAGTGGTCTAAATGGCACGAATCTAGAGCATCGTGCAGTGAATTATAGATTCAAAATCACATTCTGATTTAGAAAAAATATAGATATGAATATAAAGAACACATGAAAGCACATACGCAAAGAGATAATACAATACATCAAACTCCTACAATTAGAATCTTTTCATCAAAGCTTCAGGAACTTTGCATTAAGTTTCAATTGAATTCGAAGGCTACATTCAATAGTCACTGTCTACATTATTTTTCCAACCAACCCGACTTACATTGAAAAGAAGAAATATATAGCCCAGGGTGTGCCACTCGGGCTACCCTTCTTCCTAAATACTACCCCTAGGAATTAGACTCTAACTATTCTCTATTGGATGACTCTTCGTATGGCACTTTTCTAAAAATAGAAACTGACTGTACTCGGTCGCATCATAACCGCTCGTCTTTTCCATGACGGTTCGGTCATCTGCAAGATCTCGTTGTTAGAGGGTGATGTGTCGATTATTTCCTTTGATAGGATATCTGGTCAATCAAATTCTCTATGAGACTCTTGCCACCCATTGTAACGACCTTGATTTTGTCCCACGATCGTTGGTTGGAGCGTACATATGGTGGGTGATTTCCGATTGTCGCAGGTGTTTCAAAAATGATGACCTCAACTAGGGAATGATGCTTCTCTTCAACTGTCGTACATCCAACATACACCTGCCCTTTGCAATAGATGGGATTTAATCATTTCACGTCATATGCTTTCCATGCGGGTATCTTTCAGAGCCTCTATTCCCCGTTGGAAAATAGGACACGGGAAGACAAAATCTGTGCCACGTCTGAGAAGACAAAAATGGAGTCAGTTAATCATGATTTTGGCTTAGTTTGTAGTTGGGACATCCACAACATTGTCCTGATAGAATAGTTGCATCTTTTCATACCCATTACTTGCCTTTGAAGAATTGTGTTCCATTTCAGCTTCTTCTGTGCACTGGCCAGAGCTGCGTGGATGTTTTCCAGTGACGGTCTGAATTTCTTGAAGTGATTTTCATTCATTTCTTCTGACATCCTATGTGCTTTGTGCAGTTGGATTATTGTATCTTGGGCTTCGCTAAGTTGTATCTTGAGCCACACCACGTTTCCCTCTCAGCTTTGTGGTGTTGATGCCTCAAGGGTCTTCGCTGCTAACTGTACTTGTCTCAGTTCTCGGTTATCTTGGTACAACTAAGCAATAGCGAGTTGTGCTTGCTTTAGTTGCTATGAAGTTTTGTGAATATATGTGCCTTCAGTTTCTATCCTTCTCCTTCTGTCAAAGGCTTCTCGATTTGGAACTTCGACATGGTCCAGCTGAATGGCCCGCATGAGTAATTCTTCGGCAGTCGACTTTATGTGCGGCTCTTTCGGGACTTTGGCCTCCCCGATATCTCTGTTCTTTCTTGGCCTGCCCCTCTTTTGGAGTATCGGTTGTTGGGGAGATATGACTACCAATGTCTTTCCTTCTTCCACAATCCTTCTTATTTCCGCCTCCGCACGGTGAGATGTTATTTTTTCTGCTAGTAAAGGGGAATCCCCTTTGGGGTCCTTGGGGATGTCGGTTGAGAGTAAGAAAGAATCCCAATTGTTTCCCAATCTCCTCAACTCCTTAGCTATCAGCAATTTAATCAACGATAAATGATATGGTTTCTTCTTAGGATAATTTGTATTGCCCCGGAAGTCGTCTGCCATTTCTCGAAGGATTTGGTGCAAGAAGAAAGGCAGGTTTAATTGTCTCCTCCCTGTGAAATGTATAAAAAATCTGATGTGATAGGGGTGAATTATGTCAAACCTTCCTTCACAGGGGAAATATTTCTTGATCACTCTCAGGAGCTTCTGAAAAGGTTCCTACAGATATCCACTTGGAACTCCTACTTCAACTTTCCCATTTAAACGGTCTGGTTTGATTAACTCCTTGTAGCATAGCGCATCCAAAGGCATGCCTTTAGACTATCTTTCACTGCATGGAGGGATCTTCGTGGAAGCTGACAGAGTTTCCTCTGTCACCTGGAAAGTGACTCCCACAATTACTACACTTGACCCGTCGAACTTGAGTGCAAACTTCTCTACCATGCATCAGACTTGTTCAAATGATGCTCTGATGTCCGGATCTTTATTTATCAACATCAAGTTTTGAGGTTCAAACCCCACATTTCTGTTGCGTCGCATGCCTTTCCTTATGTTCCGATTTGTTGTCTTTGTGCAACGCGTATTTGTCCTGCATGCGACGTATTTAGCACGGACCCAAAGAGGTAATCTTGCTTGACTTGAGTTTGTGATGCAAATGAAGGAAATTGGCTTTCCATCCACAAGAAGCTCAGGGCTTGTAGGAAGAATTACAGACAGAGCATAAACTTGGTTGGTGAACAGAATACATGCAAAGTGATCATAATTTATAATTGGGCGGGTGAGAGATGTAATCGTGTGAGAGGACACTAAATCCATGGTGACTGGAGGCTTCAAAGCAATCCAAAGATTTTTGCAGCACATCCGCACGACGGGTACACTTCGGGGTGTGTAAAGTACAACTGATAAGAGTTGCAGAGCATATGTGATACGAGCATCATGATTTTTCATTCTTTATAACTTCATAATGAGCTGATGATAGTCACTTCGTCTGTCGACACGACTTCTATTTAACAAATTTCCTCGACCTTTGGCATGTAAAACCCTCTCTTCTATAAGACCCGAATCTTTGGGAAAATACCTTTACTCTTTACACATGTTTTGGTTCTGACATCCCTTTCCGACTCCAAGGGCCAATTGGCCACTTGTTGACTTCAACTCATTCATGATTTGGTACCTGACCCCACATGCTTTGACACAGGGACCATGACTCGACTAAGATTGATTCTAACTAAAAAAATGACAATGCTAACATCTGGCTCCAACGGGGATGACATCCTCTCAGTGAGGTGGCAAAGAACAATAGACCAGGTGCCTGACCATTGGGCCTTATTTGAATCCCAGAATCTGAAACAATGGGAAAGAAAAAACACAACCTAGACCTTGTTGACATAGTTTTGACCAGACTGAGCATAAACTTAGGGCCTTCACTCTGGGCTTCAATTTTCTACTGATAACTGACTCGAAATTCCTTCTTTGAAAATAAAAATGAAACAACTATTTACCATGACTTGAAAAACGAAGCAGACCTTACTCAACCAGATAGTGTTTGAAGAACCTGCCATTCACAGGCCCTTCACCAGTGGACTCTCCCTTAAGATCTTCTAACAGATATGCATTGTTTCCATGGTACGCGCCAATTTTGATGGGTCTTTTCCAAAGATGATCGAACTTTCCATGCTTTCCCTTGTCTTCATTCCTCACGTCCCACTTTAGCACTAGATCATCTACCTGGAATTCCTCCTATTTAGCGTGCTTGTCGAAAGTTTTCTTCATCCTTTCTTGGTGCAGTTGTGATCAGTTGTAAACTTTCTCCCTCATACATTTTGCATGAATCAACTGATTTATTCTTCTTTGAGTGTCATCCGGGTCAGCCTCTTGTTCTTGTAGTAACTTCCTGACAGGAAACCCCAATGAGGTAGGGAAAATATCATGCACGCCATATACGATTTGGAATGGCAACGTCGAGATGGATTTTTTGGTGGTGACTCTCTCAGCCCATAATGCGTAAATGAGTTTATTATGCCAAGCCTTCTTGTTGTCATGCAAGAGTCTTTTAATGATCCTGGTTAAGCTTTTATTTGACGATTTTGCTAACCCATTACCCTGTGGGTAATACGTTGTGGAATGTCCTAGGGTTATATTGTAATCCTTGAAAAACTTCTCCATTTTCTTGAAATTGAATGCAGCCTCATTATATTTGATGATCTTGATAGGGCATCCAAACCTAGACAAGATATTGGTCTCCAGAATCTGAATGATGACCGTGTTGGTAGCCTGCTTCGTTGGAACTGCTTCGATCCATTTTGTGAAGTAATCCGTAGTCGTGAGTATCAATCTGTGTTGCGTCAAGGATGGTAGGTGGATCTCTCCTATAAAGTCCAGGGCCCATTGCATGAACGATGCTTCAACTGAAATCGGTTTCAACGGCAGGGGTTGCAGCTTTCTCCTTCTATAAAAAATCAGACACTTGTGGCCACTGGGAACTTCTCTATACACATCTCTAAATATGTTGGGCCAATAGTAACCTTCCCTCAAAATTTATGCGCAATGATTTTCGAGTAGTGATGTCCTCCACAGTCACCTTTGTGGAATTATTTGATAGCTCGTCCTGCGTCATCTTCTAGAAAGAAACTCGGCAATATACCTCCTAGATCTTTCCAATACAGAGAGTTATCTAAGATGCTAAATTTAGTGCCTTTCATCTTCAAGAATCTAGCCTTGGTCTTACTTAAACCTAGGGGAGATTGCAGATTATTCAACACATAAATGATATCCGCATACCAAGGTGAATCGATGAATTTATGAGACACCTGCATGGTTGTTTCTTCCTGAGGACTCTCCATCAGATCGACAATGAAGTTTATTCCCAAAATGTCGCATTTCTCCTGCAACATCAGTTGTGTGAGGCTATGAACCTTGATCAAATTTGTGGGCTTGATTTCGAGGTCATATTCCATCATGGCTGTGATCCTCTTCCCCTGTCTTCCCTCAGGGTTAGGCCGAGTCGGGATGTCTTTGACTGAGTTGTTGTGTACGTAAGCGATAACGTGGGAATGTAGTATGTAAGTCCTAAACTCTTTGAGGGATTTCACTAAGGCGTATGCTTGTTTCTCCATAATATCATACCTTGGTGGGGAATCTCTTAGTGTCTTGCTGAAGTAAGCTATAGGATTTTCAAAATTATGATCGTCCTTTTGCAGCAATACACCAGCAATGGTATGCTCGAAGGCGAATGAGAATAAGATGAAATCCTTCATGAAATCTGGGCTGGCCAATACAGGAGCTTTGGTTAGCGCTACCGTGATGTCTTTGAATGATTTCCTAGCTTCAGGGTTCCATTTGATCTCATTTCCCTTTCTAAGCATGCAGGTGATATGATTTATAATTTCCACTAGATTCAAGATGAATCTTCTCAATAAATTCACCTTTCCCAGGAAGGACTGCACTTCTTTCTTGTTGCGCGGAGTGCTAATTTTTAGGATTCCTTCTACCCTATTGGGGTATATCTTTATACCCTCCTTAAAGATGATGTGCCCTAAGAGTTTCCCTTCTTTCATTCTGAAATGATACTTTTTTGGATTCAACGATATGTCGAACCTCCTGCATTTCTGGAAGACCCTCTTCAGGTGCTCAAGGTGTTTTTCGTCGGAGTCAGAATACACTGTGATGTCATCCAAATAGATCACGATAAATTTTTCCTTTTCCTCAGCAAATTCTATGTCCATCTCCCTCTGGAAGGTAGCTCCAACCTTCATCAAGCC